>JAZKJV010010889.1:0-56817 GCA_037367405.1 Ottelia alismoides
TACGTGACATGTATCGCAAAAGAAAAGCGAAGTTGCCCACCTCCACCTCAAAAAGGGCAAAAGGAATTGGCGAATGCGGTATCCCCGGTAAGCGACAATTCTGTTCCGGGAGAAAACTGTTTGGACACGCCGTGGAATCGCCTGCCCGATATCACGCTTCTGATCCGTCAGACGCGCGCCGGCGATCGTTTTGCCGAAGGGCGCTTGTTCCGCCTCGCCTATCCGTACCTCACCGCCATCGCCACGCGCCTGATGCGCCGCACCGGCTTCCGCCGGGCCGACGCGCCCCAGGAACTGGTGCACGACGTCTATGTCACCCGGCTCGAGGGATGGCCGCGCGAAATCACCGACCGCGGGCACTTCCTCGCCCTGGCCACGCTGGCCATGAAGAACGAGTTGATTGACCGGGCTCGCCGGAACATGGCGCTGAAGCGTTCGGGGGGCGCCGGATTCCCCGCGCAGCGCGCCCACGCGCTCCACTACGACGACATCATGCTGTTGGAGGGCCAGATCGAAAACCTGGCCCGGCTGGATCCGCGGGCGGCGCAGGTTTTGCGGCTCCGCTATTACGGCGGCTGCAGTTGGGCGGAGACGGCCGCGGCGACGGGCGCCACGGTGAAGATGGTTCGCAACGATTGGGAGTTCGCCGCCAAATGGCTGGCCGAGCGCTTGCGGCCGGCGTCCTGACGGCCGCGCTCGGGCTGGCCGCGCCGCCCGAGGTCCGGCGGGGCGAAGCCATCCAGGTGACTGACTGGTTTACGCACCCCGGCGCGCCTTCGGCGATTCACTCCCTCGCCGCCGGCGCGGAGGACTTTCTCTGGGCGGCCTCCGATCAGGGTTTGTTCCGCTTCGATGGGCTGCACTTTCATCGCATGGATCCGCAGCCGGTGCGGCACGTGGCCGTCACGCGCGACGGCGATGTCTGGTACGGCGGCCCGGCCGGGTTGCGGGTCCGGCGCGGCGTCACCAGCCAGCCGGTTCACGGGGAAGCGGTGATCGCGCTGGCCGCGCAGGGCGACCACGTCGCCTGGCGGACGAAGACCAGCGTCTGGTTCGGCGGCCGGGCCGGAATCACGGATCTCCGCGTGCAGGCCAACGGCGCGCTCACGGTCGACCGCGAGAATCGCATTTGGTTCGTCTGCGGCGCGGAAGCCTGCGCGGTGGACGCCGCAGGGCGCCTTTCGCGCTCGCCCTTGGGGCCGGGCCCGTGGCCGCTCGTTTTCTCCGGCGACGGGTTGTGGTCGGTGCGGCCCCTCACGGTGGCGCGCAATGGAGAGGTCACCACCGTCCAACCCGGGCCCGCCGCGCTGCCTGACGGACGGCTCGCCTTCGCCGATTCGCGCGGCCGCACCTGGCTGGGCACTTCGGAATGGCTGGAGCAGGGCGCCCTTTACCAGGCGCCCGATCCGCATCCGGGTGGCTATTATCATGCTGTCTTTGCGGAGGACCGGCTGCGGCAAATGTGGGTGGGTTCCACCGAAAAGCCTTTGGGCCTGATCGTGACGCGGCCCTGGCGGCCGCTGTGGCTGCCGATGGGGGCAGTGGAGACCGTGATCCGGACGGCTTCGGGCCGCCTGCTGGCCGGCGGCGAGGCGGGCTGGTCGGAATCGTTCGATGAGGGCGGACATTGGTCGCTGTGGGCCACGGCGGCGACGGGCGCGGCCAAGGCGTGGGATGCCATCGAGACCGCCAAAGGCACCTGGGTGATCTCGCAGCAGCGCGGCGTGCTGCTGCTCGACCGCGCGGGGCGCGAGCTCTTCGCCATGCCCGGCACCGCGCCGCCCGGTCCGCAGTTCCGCCGCTTTTGGCGCGATCGCGCCGGGCGTCTGTGGCTGGGCGCCAAGGCCGGCTTGTACCGGCTGAATGAAGAGGCCGTGCGCCTCGAGCCGGCCAAGCTGCCGCCCGGCACCTTGAGCCCGCTGGTGTTCGCCACCGGACCGGATGGCCAGGAGTGGATGGCGTCGTCGAGCGGCATCGCCAAACTGGTGGACGGCGAATGGAAGATCGAGGTGCCCGCCGAAGTGTTCCTCTTCGCTTCGCGCCTGGGGGCGTTGGCCGTGGGACCCGGCCCCGAATTCTGGGTGGGCTACCGGAGGGAAGGGCCGTTCAGCCGCGTGCGGCGCGAGAACGGCGCCTGGAAGCGCACCGACTTCGCCGCCGACGACGGCTATGAGCCCAATTACACCCGCGCCCTGTTGCGCGACCGCCGGGGCTGGATCTGGCGCGGCACGCCCGGCGGCCTGGCGGTGAGCGATGGCCAGCGTCTGGCGGCGCATGAGTGGATCCGGTTCGAAACGCCGCACGAGGGCGTCTCCGATGGCGGCCTCATGGAGGATCGTGATGGCTCCGTGTGGGTGGGCTCGAGCCTCGGCATCCATCACCTGGTGCCCCCGCCCGATTGGTTCGACTCCATTCGCACTTCGAAGCCCCGGGTGACGGCCTGGTGGGCCGATGGCGTTCCCGACTTTGAGCCGCGCGATGGCCAGCGTTGGCCGTCGGGCGTGAACCGGCTCAAAATCGACTATGCGCAATGGCCCGCGGCCCGGCCGCGCCGGCCGGCGAATGCCTTCCGCCTGGTGCCGCTCGAAAAGGATTGGCGCTATTCGGCGACGGGCAGCGTCACCTACGACAATCTGCCCGCGGGCTCCTATCGCTTCGAAGTGCGCGGCGATCGTGGCGGGGCAATCGAGAGCATCACGTTCGAAACCGGCTCGCCCAGCCGCCCGCCGTGGCTGTGGTCCCTGGCCGGCGCGGGCAGCATCGGCTTGGTTTGGTTCCTGTGGGCGCGTTGGAACCGGCCCGTGGCGCTGGTGGAATACTGGCAGGCGAAGCAGGCGTTTCTGGAAGCCAAGGAACGCGAAGCGGAAGCGCCGGCCGCGCCGCGACTCATCGCCGATCGCTATGTGCTGGGCCCGCCCCTGGGCAGCGGCGGCTTTTCGACGGTCTATCGCGCGCTCGATGAGACCACCGGCCGCACCGTCGCCTTGAAGCTGTTGCCCGCCGGCGCGGAGATGCCGGAATGGCAGCGCAGCCGGTTCGACCGCGAGATTGCGGCGCTGGCCCGGCTGGCGCATCCCGGCGTCGTGCGGCTGCTGGATGCGGGCGAAACGCCAGACGGCGCGCTCTACCTGGTGATGCCGGTAATTGAAGGCGAATCGCTGCGCGAGGTGCTGATGCGCGGCCCGGTGGACCGCACCCGGCTGGTGGAGTGGGTGAGCCAGGTGGGCGCGGCGCTGGAAGCCGCGCACCAGGATGGCGTCCTGCATCGCGACCTGAAGCCCGAGAACATCCTCATCGACGGCGAGAGCGGCCGCGCGATCGTGGTGGACTTCGGCGCCGCCGCCGTGCGCGATTCCGCGGCGAATGGACGCAGCACGCTGATGCTCGGGTCGCTCGACTATCTGGCGCCGGAGCAGGTGCAGGGCCGCTCGTCGCCGCAGACCGACATCTACGCCTTCGCCGTGGTGGTATTCGAGCTCTGCACCGGGCTCCGCTACCGCAGCCTGGCCGATGGCAGCGAGGCCGGCCTGCGCCACGCCGTGCCGAGTTTCAGCCCGGCGTTGGCGGCGGAGCTGGCCCGCGGGCTGCGCTTCGATCCCGCCGGCCGGCCGGAAGCGATAGCCCCTTACGCCGAAGCGCTGGCCGCATTGCTGCGCCAGCGCTGACTTTCGGCCGTTAAATGCGGAGTTTGGCTACTCCTCGAGCACCGCGTCGCCCAGCACTTCGACAGAACCGGCTCTCCCGGGCTGCCTGCCCGCCGTTGGGG
Organism: Ottelia alismoides; assembly: GCA_037367405.1. Classification (NCBI taxonomy): domain Eukaryota; kingdom Viridiplantae; phylum Streptophyta; class Magnoliopsida; order Alismatales; family Hydrocharitaceae; genus Ottelia; species Ottelia alismoides. The sequence goes on from JAZKJV010010889.1 coordinate 3,767, forward strand.
GTAGCGATTTCAGGCTCAGGTTCGTTTGTCCGCTGTGAATAACGCTTGGCAAGTGGTTGTTTCCACTGGGTTGGCCGGTGGCCGGCCGGCTGCCCGCCCGAGTGGGGGGTGACCACCTCTGAGTTTCTTGGGTTCGTTTTCTATTTTTTGTTTTTGCGGGGTGTGCTCGAATGGTCCGCCCGCCTTGGTTTCACGCGCTTCTTGATGCTTCGTTCAGCTCCACCAGTCAAGCATACTTATCTGGAATATCAGACATAAGAAGACTCCTATTCATAGCTTACCGCAGGGGCTGGCGATTTCGAGCGCGGGGGCGGGGATGTCGTTGAGCGGTAAGGAAATGGAGTCGCGAGAAAAGTGAACTCGCGGTTTGGGCGACTGCTGAAGGAGCGGCGAGGACATGCGGCAACTGCGGATGGCCGAGTTTGCGCGAGGGGATCGCCGTGGGAGCCGGGATGGCCCGGCTGTTTTCGATCGAATTCGGGAACGGAGCGCCCAGCTCAAGAAGCGGAACAAGCCATGAAGCCGCCGGTTCAGTCCTGACGCCTCGCGCGGAGAGGGATGTCGAGGACATTTGGGAGTACATTGCCGCTGATCGTCTGGCGGCGGCTGATCGGGTGATCGCGGCTGTCGAGACGGCGATCCGCCGGATGGCCCATGCGCCGGGCACCGGTCGTTACCGGGGGGGCACTCCTATCTCATCGGGTGCCGGTGGGAGGCGAAACCCGTGGAGATCATTCGAGTGCTGCACGCCTCTGGTGATATCGCGGCGATCTTCGCTTCGAGAAGCTGGACCGGCGTTGATTCGAAAAGCGCACTGATTTCCTCGAGGATTCGGTGGGTCGTGGTAGGATCACGGGCATGACGTGCCGCGTGCTCCATCTCTCCGACCTGCATTTTGGCTACGACAAGGACGAGACGGCGCGGAAGCAGCGGGAGAAGGCGCTGGCGGGGCTGGTGCGCGTGGCGGCGGAATTGAAGCCGCAGGTCCTGGCGATTTCCGGGATTTGACGTGGCAGGGGAAGCCCGAAGGCTACACGGCGCTGAAGCAGTGGCTGAACCGGAGGCTGTTCCCGGCCACCGGGCTGAAGGGCGCCAACTGCGTGCTGTGTGCCGGGAACCACGATGTCGAACGCGACGAGGTGCTCGACATTCCTTCGCCGAAAACGGGCGAAGGAGCCGACAAGCTGTTGACGGCGGAGCGGATGGGGAAGGGCTGCTGGTTGGGATTCCAAGGCTTCGAGAAGTTCGCCAAGGGCCTGCGGGTGCCAGCCATGACGCTGACTCAGAAGCAGAAGACGGCGCTGGTGGGCGTGCGGGAGTGCCAGGGGTTGCGGTTCGTGACGGTGAACTCGGCGTGGTTTTGCCGGGATAGCGTCAAGGACAACGGGAGCCTGTGGCTGGGGCGGCCGCTGCTCGACGTGATGGACCTGATGGAGCCGGCGGAGTTCGATAGCGCGCCGGTGACGATCGCGCTGATGCATCATCCGTCCGGCTGGCTGGCGGAGGCGGAGCGGACAACGTACGGGGACCGGCGCGATGGGTTCAGCTACCTGACGGAGCGGGTGCATGCGGTCCTCTCCGGGCACACGCACGGAATGCGCAAGCGGCCGACGCAGTATGAGAGTCGCGCGTGGCTGTTTCAGGGCGGAGCGGCTTACGACAGCCCTGGTTACCGGAACAACTTCACCTTGCTCGAGGTGGATGACCAGCGGGTGATCGAGGCGCGGGGTTGGGAGTATGATCCGCGCACCGAAGCCTGGCGTGAGGAGGAGGAGCGGCATGTTTGCCCGTTGGCGGCGCCGAAGGCGATGGGGCGGCAACGGAAGGCGAACCCGGAGAATTACGTCGCCTGGCTGCGCCGCGAGACGAGCTCCATCAATCTGCATCAATTGAAGGTTGCGCCGGGCGAAGTGCCGCCGCCGTCGATTGACACCCTGTATATCCGGCTGCGGACCCATGGCCGAGCGGATGCGGTGGAGCTGGATGCGATGCTGCGGGAGCCCCGGCTGGTGGTGGAAGGCAAGCCCGGCAGTGGGAAGACTACCTTCCTGCGGCACGTGGCCTGGCTGCTGTGCCGTCCCGAGGGGCCTCCCGCGGAGTTGCCAGTGGAGGATCGGGTGCCGGTGTTTCTGCGGATCAGTCTGCTGGACGACTTCATTGCGAAGCGGATGGGGCGGAAGGAGCGTCCGGCGGGGGAGCCGTCGCTGGCGACCGATCCGGCGTGGATTACTCATTACCTGGCTTCGCAGGAGCGTTGGGGCCTGGACGAGAGCTATTGGCGCGGGAGGCTGCAGGAGCCGGGCACGCTGCTGCTGCTGGATGGGTTGGACGAGGCGGCGAACACTAGACGGCGGAAGGAGATTGTGGCTTTGATCCGGCAGGTGGCGGAGTCTCCCTGCCGGGTGGTGGTGACGACGCGGCCCGGTGTACACGAGGGGAGAGCGACGCTGGAAGGGTTTGCGCTCGCGCGGATCGAGGACCTTGATGCTGCGGGGGTGGAGGGATTCCTGCGGCAGTGGTGCCGGTGGTTGAAGCGGGGGGACGAAGCGGCGGCGGCGGACTATTTCCGCGAACTGCGCCCGGCGGTGGACGTGCCGGGGATCCGTTATCTGGCGCGGAATCCGCTGATGCTGACGACGCTGGCGGTGCTCTATCTGCGGCGGCATCGCTTACCGGAGGAGCGGGCGAAGCTGTATGAGGAAATTCTGGACTGGCTGGCCGAACAGGCCGTCGACAAGCACCGGGAGTATACGAAGGAGATGCTGCTCAACCGGTTTGCGGCGCTGGCGCTACTGATGCAGGAGTGGCCGGGTGGGCAGAAGATTCAGATCGGGCTGGACACCGCGGCGGAGAGGCTGGCCTCGGACGACGGCGCGCGAGCGAAGATGCGGGTGTTCCTCGAGAAGGCGCAGGTGGACAGTGGGATCCTGACGCTGCGCGGGGGCGAGATCGCCTTCTGGCACCGGAGTTTTCAGGAGTACCTGGCGGCGCGGGCGTTGAGCGGGTTCAACGATGCCAATCTTGCGAAGCGGGCGAGAAAGTTTCTGTATTCGGCGGAGGGGAGCGAGGTGCTCCCCGTTGCTCGCTGGGCGGATGGCGGAATCGGCCAAGGAGCGTTTGGATGATTTGATGATCGTGCTGGTGAAGGATGCGGCGGCGCGCAAGCGCGTGAAGGACCGGGCGCATGCTGTGGGTGTGTTGGGGGCGATGGAGGAGGATGTTCGTCGCTGAAATATGTCGTTCCCGCCGCGGTAGCTCGACCGTATGCGGACCTGCGACGGAGCGTGATGTGCATTTTCGATCGCGGGGGCGCGGCGCGGAAGTTGGGCTTGAAGACACGGGTGGACGCGGCCGAGGCGCTCGACCGTGCCAGCCAGCGTCGACTGCTGACGCCGGATCGGGAGGGATATTGGGTCTCCTTCGCTGGGGGCACTTTCACGATGGGTGATCCGGAGGCGTATCAAAGTGTCGAGGTGAGGCGAGTGACGGTGAAGCCTTTCCGCATGGGGCGGTGTCCGGTCACCGTCTGGGAGTATCAGCAGTATCTCGAGGCGACTGAAAGCCCGGTGCCGGGTAAATGGGACGAGCAGCGGAAGCATCCCGGGCGACCCGTGGTCAGGGTCGATCAAGCGATGGCGATGGCGTACTGCCGTTGGGCCAACGCTGATTTGCCCACCGACGAACATGGGAGTTTGCGGCGCGGGGAGAGGCGGGCCGCATCTATCCCTGGGGTGAAGCAGCGCCCGATGAGCACAAGGCAAACTTCGAGAGCCGAGTAGGCGAGCCGACGCCGGTTGGGCTGTTCCCCGAAGGGGAGACGCCGGAGGGGCCTGCTCGACCTGGCGGGCAACGTGTGGGAGTGGACCCGCAGCGAGTTCGAGAAGGGCAGGTACAGCGTGCGGGGGGCGTGCTTCTACAATGATGCTTCGACCTCCGCGCCGCCGTTCGCGTCAGGGACGAGCCCGGCTGGAGGGCGTCAACCTGGGGTTTCGGTGCGTCCGGGAATAATCCCTTGGCCCTTTTTTCTTTTTCCTTTCTCGGGTGGATGGGTTGAGGCGGAGCCTCAACCCGCGAAAATTTTTTCCGGCGAAACGGGTATCCTGGACCGATGAAGAAGAGAGCCGCTCAAACCCCGCCGGTGGCGGTGAGCAAGACCTACGATTTCGTGTTGTGGCTGGTGCAGAAGGTAGAGCACTTTCCGCGCAACCACCGGTTCACCATTGGGGAGCGCCTGACGGCGAACGGGCTCGACCTGATGACGCTGCTGGTGGAGGCGGCGTACACGCGCGACAAGGCCGCTCTGCTCGATGTGACGAATGTCCGCGAAGCGCGGTGCCTCCCCATCAGCGCGGTAGCCGCTTCGGGCTTGCGATACGGGAGATGCGATCTGGAACAAATGGTCTCCTAGTGTAAAAACACGCTATTCGGGTGCGGGCCCATGCTGCAACAGTGGCCCAGCCCCCGATCGATGATGCTGACTTCGACGAAGACCTTGCGAGCGTGCTGCTGGGCTTGACAATGGCTCCGGGACCAGAGGGCAGCCGCTCCGAGAAGCCAGTTGCTCCGATTGTCTGATTTGGCGGCCCGCCCACTTATAGCCACCTTGAGGCGGCGTCGGGCCGCGCGATATCGCACTATTTGCACTATATTGTTCAAATGGAGAACCTTTCAGCGTCCAGCCTCGGACGAGTGATCCTGCTTACGGGTGCGGCTGGCACCGGCAAGAGTACACTCGCAAGGCTCGCCTCCGAGAGCATCCCACGCGTTCAGCGAGTGGATTTCGGCCAGATGCTGCTGAACCTCAAAGTGTCCCAGGGTCACTTGGGCCTCACATATGAGGAACTTCGAGCGAAGTCGGCCCAAATCGTCACCCGTGCGGATGTAAGGGACGTGGACAGACACCTGATTGCATGTCTTGAAGAGATGCGCGGGGCCGGTCACGTTCTAATCGACTCTCACGCCGTGACACAGGAGAGCTACGGCTACCGAATCACACACTACTCAAAGGATGAGCTTGCCAAGATTCGCTTTGACGCCGTCGTTGGCCTCTATTGCAGTCCGGAGATCCTTGTCGCAAGGCGCATGGCTGACCCCAAAGGGCGGCCAACACTCTCTCACTTTCAGGCGATGCACCACATGGCGCTCCAGGAGGCTGTCGCGATCAATTACGCCATATTGTGCGGCTGTCCATGCTTTTTCTATGATTCTGGATCCCACGAGCCAACGAGTCTGGCGTTGCTTCTACGGCGCGTACTTGAAGGGATTGAGCTCTCGTGATTGCTGCTGCGTAAACAGTTTGTATAGGTTATGATGGCATTGCATGGCCGAAAGACGCGAAATTGACCTTCGAGCAGCCATCAATGCGATCTCTGACGTGGTCCAGAACCGTCCTCGACGCTTCGAGAGTTCGACCAAATCTACATGAAGGTCGGAGACATGGTTCTCCAGAGTGAAATGGTGGCCCGTTGGTCCGATGGAAAGAGGCTTGCTTTCATCGGCGACGGCGATGCGATCAGCGTTTGCGTAGCGTACCTCAGGGTGCGAGAAATTCTGGATTACGGGCCGACGGAGATCAAGGTCTTCGACTTTGATGAGCGAATCTGTGGCGCGATCACCAGATTCGCCGACAAGGAGCAAATTATGAATCTAACGTCGGAGCTCTACAACGTCTTGGATGCGTTTCCAGGCCCGTTGACCTTCGATTGCTTCTATACCAACCCCCGTGGGGGGCGAGCAACGAGGGTGAGAGCGTTAAGGCGTTCTTGCAGCGCGGAATGGAAGCCACCAACTACGGTGGCCAGGGCATGGTTGTAATCGCCGACGACCCAAGCCTCGCCTGGCCACAGCAAGTGCTAATGCGAGTTCAAGAGTTCGCGATTCGATCCGGTTTCTTCGTCCAAAAGATGCAACCACAGATGCACTCGTACCACCTGGACGATGCACCAGACTTGCGATCATGTAATCTCTTGTTTAAGGCGGCGCCAGGCAATCAGCCTCCTAGTTCCAGCGAATCGATAACTGGGCCGGATCGAAAACATCATTTCTATGGCCGCGACAACCACCCGGTCGTTCGCTACATCCGTGAGTTGAAGCGGCTGGACTATGGCAAAGCACCCGAGAGTGAGTACTCTCTCGAAGAGTGGTAGAAGCGGAGGACATAATGAACGGCAAGCTAGGCGCGGGGGTGCTCTATATGAAGGTCGGGACCCATGCCCAGGAATCGCTTGAGAGTATCTTGAAGCGGAAGACCAAGGAGATTGAGGATGCTGGGCTGGCATTCTGGGGCTATGGTGGCAGCACATGCCATCCGTGTACTATGGTGCAACCATTTGCGAAAAGCTACGAGAGCAAGGGCCAGGTCATACAACTTGTCATGGAGCCGATCAATTCAAAGCACTTTGCTGAACCGGTTGCGGCCAATGAGTACTCGGTTGACGGGCGGATTTGGCGGGCAGTTCCGGAGGGAGTTCGCGCCCTTGGTTCTCGATATGCACTTGTCATTGGGAATCTAAGCCAAGTGGACATCAAGTTGCCACTGTCCCAAACTCGTGTCGCGCTTGGAAACAGCATGGGCGTTCCGGAGCGGAATACATCCGAGGCCGGGTGGATAAAGCCTGCCTGGAGTTGGGCTCGCCGCTGGATGCAGATGCAGAAGAACGGATTGTTCATATCGGACTCGTGGCTGAGTTGAAGCCTCCCTATGCCGTATTTCTTAGGAACATGCCCTACTAGCTAGCTCTACCTGCCGGCGGCATCCAGTCGGTGGCATACTTTGTTACTGAATTGGACGTGCTGAAGGCAGCCATCAGCATCCAGCGTCCACTGGCTCAAGACGAGTGGCGCACTGTGGCGAAGGTGTTCGATGTAGCTGTCCAGTCCGTCACGCACGTGTTCGGCGGAAATCTCTCTTCCACACGCGAAACAAATGCTCAGTGCCTTGTCCAGATCAGCTTCTGAGCAAATTGCCGACCTGATATCGTTGCCGTACCCCGTACCGATCGCCCTGGCAATAAGTTGCTCCAAGCAATGGATTTTCCCCGCGATCACAGTCACTCGCGAGTCCATGGTTGCCAGATGATCAATGGCAGCGATCGCTCGTTTGTCGCCTGTTGCTAGAGCCTGGCCTGCCCTGCAGATCAAAACTGAACACAGGAGACTCTCACCGCAATCGAGCACCCGGCCTGCCCGCTGCGCCAACAACTCCAACTCGGCGGCAAACTCGATCTCGACCTCAGTTGGCTCGATCTCTTCAGCCGCCGTCAAGAAAGCATTGAACCGTTCGGTTGCGGAGAGGCGATTCCCACGAATCTTCGACCTTTCAATAAGGCTACGAACTACGAACCTTGCCGCCCCGAGTATCCCAAAGGCTGATCCGGACTGGCATAAGGCACCAGCACGGAGTCTAGTAAGTCGAAGCAAGACAGTTTGATAGGACATCGTTGTCGACCAAGGTTCTCAAGCCGATGTGTCCTCCTCCCAGCCCAGGACGGTACCGACGAAAGGCTGCGCGTCGTCAGGCAGCAGATCTAGATCGAGTTGGTGCTTTGCAACCGCATTTACCTCCTTCCACACCGGCTTGGGCGCAGTATAGATGTGCTTCATTGCTGCATTCGCCGATTGCCAGTCGCCCGACGAGTAGCCGTAGCAGAGGGCGATCGTGCCGGGCTCGATATGTATGCTCTCGGCTGAGGAAAGGCGGAGGCGGCAAGCCGCCGGCCGGTAACGTTCGCACCGATTCCCTCAATCGTCGGAGACTGTTGTCCGGTCAGGATTGTAAGCGCAAACTGATCTGCGTCGCTTTCCTCAGGGTCGTTATCTGGAGTCAGTTCGGCGCGCTCAAAATCCACGAGAGCGGAGCCAGTAGCGAGGTGACCAAGACCGATATGTCCGAGCTCATGAGCGATGTAGAACGCCAAGTGAGCGGGATACTCCGAGTCCCTTCCCAAAGAGGAGGGCATATCGGCCACCAACCTGGACGCACATCGCAGCCATGCGCTTCTTCCCCAGCGGGAAAACACGTAAGTGTCCGACCGGGATGCCCACAGACCAACACAGCGCCAGCAGGTCTCGAATCGTCACAAACGGTCGGTTTGCCAAAACCGCCCGGCGCAGATCAAGCGCCGAGGTGCCTACTATCGATGCGTGTGAGGGCGTTCCAGCGAGAAGCAGCGTGGCTACCGCGACTCCAAATGAGGAGATGGCCGCACGCTCGGACTCCGTCTCTCCGGAGAGGTGCTTGAATCTGGCAGCGTCGTGCCAGGTGAACCTGGGCTCATCTTCCTCGGCCAAAAGGGAGCGTGGGTCCAGCCCTAGTCGCCGGGACAGGGCAAACTTCAGGTCTGCCCGAGCGGAGTTCGAGGCGTCAGCGTCCTCACTCCACCACGGGGGCCATGCAGCGCTAATGGCGGGATCGCTCAAGCCGAGAGCGCGGAGTCGCTGCCTCAGCTTAATTGATGTCTCATTCAAGAATTCCCATTTCTCCTGCGTCGGTCACGCTTAGACGATTCTCACACAGGTGGAGTCAAGACATCCCGGTCTGCCCGTACGCCGAGGGAGGGGCCCAAGCCGGCGGAATAGGACTGTGAGCGTCGACGACGGGATGGACGATAATGAAGAACTATCAACTCCTATGAAGACGATTCCGGAGCGCTTTTGCTGGACGAGGTTTGGGATTGAGGCCGGACAAACTGTGAACCAGATCTTCTGGCGGAAGGAGCACGAGCGGATGGCTAGCGGCGGTGTATTTCTCTGGGGCATCGGAAACGCAGTGGGCCCTTCAATTCGCCAACTCATTCGCTCCTGTGCCGAGCCCAAGGTGGTGTTCAGCCCTATCAAGTCGGCGCCCAACCGAAAGGACGTGGAGCCAACATGTGTGGTTGCATGGACAACGGCCATTGGGCTCGACGGCCGTCGCTATCCAATGCCAGAGCATTCACTAGTGACAAGTCGATTCGATCCAGCGTCACCGAGGAAGTGCCACTATGCGCTGGTCTGCTACACGCCGGGTAAGCTCGACACTAACGCTTCCGTAGGCACATTGAAGCTTGGTTGTTTACGGAATGTCCTGACGGGCCGTCGAGTCGGTCATTCACAGGTCACCGCAGTCGTGCAGAGAGAGGTTGTCGCCGACTGCGATTCGCCCGAATATCCTGTCGTGTTGGCCGTCGAGTTGATGTCCCCATTCTTTCTGCGGCTTGAGGACCCCATCACGCTGAGCCGCATTGGCGCTGAACAGCAACTAGACTTTGAAACCGCGCGTGATATCGTGCACGGACGGGCTTCAAACTGTGGCTCACAGATAAAGCTTTCTTTTGCAGACTAGCGGCCGTCGAAAACACGACAGTCGCTGTCTGGATCCCTGATCGTGAATGGATGCTATCGGGCAGTGGGTTGAAGCGGACAACCTCCGCGCCGCCGTTCGCAACAGGAACGAGCCCGACAACAGGAACAACAACCTGGGGTTTCGGTGCGTCCGGGATGGGGATCGGGTTGGCGGTGACGCCGGTCCGCAATGGCCAGAGCCGGAATGGGTCAAGTGCTCTTCCGGGGCGTGTCTTTCCCCTATCCGGGCCGCGTGCCTGGCGTGGACTCCTTTCTGGAGATGACGCCGAATCGTCCGCTGGTGTCCGGTCCCGTGGTAGCGATGGTGCGAAGCGGGGCCGGGCCCTTCTCTGGAAAAAAAAATCCGTCTGAGGCTGCGCCTCAGGACAAGGAAAAAGGAAAAAGCGACAAGGGAATCATTCCCGGACGCACCGAAACCCCAGGAGGCTGTACCTGAAGTCGGGCTCGAACCAGTCGCGAACGGCGGCGCGGAGGTTGACGGCAAAATAGTTGAAGCTCGCCCCCCGCACGACCTTGTTCTTCGGATCGAAATCGGAGCGGGTCCACTCCCAAACGTTGCCTGCGAGTTCCTGGATGCCCTCTGGAGTTGCGCCCGCTGGATAGAGCCCGACGGGCGACGGAGAGCCAGTTGGCTTGCCGAAGTTCGCGCGAAACTCGTCGGGCTCCTGGTCACCCCACGGGAAGGTCCTTCCTTCGTGCCCGCGCGCCACCGCTTCCCATTGCTCCTCGGAAGGGAGGCGTCCCCCGATCCACTTGCCATAGCGTTCGGCCTGGCCATGATCTACGCCGACTACGGGGCGGCCTGGGTGGCCGAGCTGCTCTTCCCAATCCCGAGGCTCCTTCTCCTGGTCGGGATGAGCGTCCAGGAAGCGCGCGTATTCGAAGACTGTCACCGGGTAGCGAGCGATCCAAAAGCGTGCGAGGGCTTTCTTCGTTGCAGGGAGAGATGCGAGGGCTTCTCTATCTCCACCGATGGGGTAGGTGCCCGCTGGGATCTCCACCCAATACTGCGGGTTGCCGGGCAGGAGGAGCCTCGACTGACTGGCTCGGTCGAGCGCTTCGGCGGCGGCGATCCGCGTGCGCTCGGGATGCGGCCGGGAGCGAAGATCGCCATCACGCTTTCGCGGAGAGCGGCCCAAGCCCCGGTATCCTGGAGCTCGAAATCCTTGGCGTCGGCGAGCATGTTGCCGAGGACGCCGACGGCCGTGGCGCGCTCCTCGAGCGACTCGCGACGGGCCGCATCGGCGACGAGGGTAGCCAGCAGTGACTGCAAACGCCCCTTGCCGCCTTCCGCCATACGCGCTGCTAGCAAGGGCAGCACCTCGCGGCCTTCCGGCGAGTAGAGAAGCAGCCGGGCGTACTTCTCGAGCTCCGGATCCGCGAAGCCGAGTTGCACGCGGGCGGCGAGGTACTCCTGAAAGCTGCGGTGCCAGAAGGTGAGGTCGAGGCCGCGCAGGGTGACGATGCCGCTGTCGATTTGCGCCTGCTCCAGGAATTTGCGCATGGGCTCCGGGCTCGTGCCCTTCGCCGTGATGAGGCGGGCGGCATCGTCGACGCCGAGCGTGAGTACCTGGCCGCCGGGGTGGCATTGCATGGCGAGCGCGAGCTCGCCGAAGGTCTGCAGGCGGAAATCCTTGGTGTATTCGGGATGCCGGTCCGACGCCTGCTGGGCGAGCCAATCGAGAATGTGCTCATAGAGCTTGGCACGCTGATCGGGCAGGCGCTCGCGGCGGTGGTGGAGCACGGCGAGCGCCGTCAGCATCAACGGATTGCGCGCCAAGTGGCGGATGGCGGGGATGCCGACGGCGGTGCGGAGGCCGGCGCGATAGTCGTCGTCGCGGCCGAGCCAGCGGCACCAGCGATCGAGAAAGCCATCGATGCCGTCGTCGTCGAGGTCGAGGATGGGGGCCTTGTGAAAGCCGGTGAGCGCGGCCGGACCATCGGTGGCCGCAGGGCGCGAGGTGACGATGATGCGGCAGGCGAACTGGGTCTTCGCCTGGCGGAGCAGGCGGACGATGGCGAGGCGGCTTTCCGTATGCCGGCTTCGTCGAGGCCGTCGACCAGGAGCAGGGTTTCCGGCTCCTGGAGCCGGGCGGCGAAATAGGCCTCGTCCAACTGCCAGCCGCGGGTGCCCAGGTAGTGGGCCAGCCAGCGGGGCTCGTCGGCGCAGGTGGGGTCGCCCGGGGCGCGGGCTTGGAGGGTGGCCTGGATGTGACGGTCGAGGTCGTGGACGCGGAGGAAGAGGGGGACGCGGTCCTGGAGGGGGAGATCGGGGCGTTGGCGCTCGAGCAGCGTCCACGCGAGCCAGCGCAGGAAGGTGCTCTTGCCGCTGCCCGGGCCGCCTTCGATCAACAGATGCTGGTGGGTGAGGGTGGTCTCGAGGGGGACGGGCGAGATGGCCGCCGTCGGGGCCGTGCAAGGCGGCGGAGGGAGTCTTCGCGTGGACGTAGAGACTGTCGATGGCGGGGTCGCCGTGCTGACGGTCGAACTGGAGCTTCTGGAGCTCCATGTGTTGGGTGGTGGCGCGGAGCCACGTGAGATACGCGCCCGCGTCGCGCACGGATGACGGATCGTGCTCCGCTTTCAGCGAGCAGGTTTGCTCCTTCTTCTTCCCCAAACGGGCTCGCGGGGGTCATATTCCCAGGGGATGCGGGTGAGCTTGCGCTGGGCGAGATCGAGCTGGAGGAGCGAGAAGTTGTTGCGATAGTCGTGGCTCGAGTAGGTAGCGCCGCCGGTGAGGACGCGGGGGCGGCCGAGGGGCTCGATGGCGCCGTGGGTGTGGCCGGAGAGGAGGAGGTGGGTGCGGTCGGCGAGGTAGCGGTAGGTGTTGGGGCGGGTGCCGTAGGCGTTGATGTCCTCGCCGTGGAACCATTCGCGCGGGTGGTGGAGGACGGCGATGGTGAGCGGGGCTTGGTCGAGCTGATGGGGCTCCTCGAGCTGCATGGCCTGAATCTGGGGCAGGCCGAGCCAGAGGCGGCCGTTGTCTCCCTCGCCGCGGCAGAACCAGGCGGAGTTGAGGACGACGAAGCGTGTGTCGCGGTGGTGGCGGACGCCGGCGAGGTAGTTGGGCTGGCCGAGCAGTTGCGGGGCGGGGATGCCGAAGTTCTTCGCAAAGTCGGTGAAGGCTTGGAAGGCGGTGGGGAGGACGGGTGCGTTGGGTGCCAGGAGCTTGTCGGCATGAGCAGCGTCGCGGGGCAGCGAATGGAATTCGGCGATGTCGCGGTCGATGTCGTGGTTGCCGGCGCAGATGATGCAATCCGCAGGAGTGAGGCGGGTTTTGGGGAAGAGCTTTTGTTCGAGCCACTCCCGAAGGAGGGTGTAGTCGGCGGGCTTGCCTTTCCAGCCGAGGTCGCCGGAGATGACGAGGACGCGGTAGTCGACGGCGGGGAGGGCGTCGATCAGACGGTCGAGAGCTTGCTGGCGCTGGAGGGCGGCGAGGGCGGTGCGGTCGTAGCCGAAGTGGAGGTCGGTGAGGTGGAGGAGGTTGATGAGCATGGGCCCCTCGACGTATTGTACTGGCGATGAGGCGAGGGTTTCGGGGATTGCCGGAGAATTCGACGAAAAGCGTGCTACCAGAGCACGGGCACGCCGTACTCCGTCATCACCCCGTCCTTGCTCACCAGGGTGAGTCCCTCGGCGAGGGCCTGGGCGACGAGCATGCGGTCGAAGGGGTCGCGATGGATGGATGGGAGCTGGGCGGATTGGTGAACGTGGAACAGCGAGATGGGGAGATAGCGGCTGACGCCGAGGCGGCGGCCATGCTCCTCCCAATAGTCAGCCGCAAGGGGAACCTCCAACTTGCCCGCCTGCGCCTTCAGCCCGATCTCCCAGAGGGAGACCACACTCACGGTGAGGACGTTCGCTTCGTCGAGCAGCGCGGCGCGGGCTGTGGCGGAGAGTTCCGCCGGACGGTCGATGGCCCAGAGCAGCGCGTGGGTGTCGAGCAGCAGTTTCATCGCTACTCAACCAACAAATCCGCTAGTTCACGCTCCGTCATGGGCTCATCCCAACCGGGTTGGTATTTGATGGTGCCTGCCGCGGTCCCGAGGGCGCGCTTGGCGGGAGCATCCACGCGCACCAGTTTCACCATCGGCTTGCCGGCTTTGGCGATGATGACCTCTTCGCCCACCATGGCCCGTTCGATGAGCTGGGAGAACTTGGTTTTGGCTTCGTAGATGTTGATCTCCATCGATCTGAGTATATCGTATTGATCAGATCTAGTTGATCAGGCCATTTACAATCCCTTGCGCGTGCCAGAGAACACGCGCCCAGATCTTTCTTGTGACTGAACGGCTTCAAACGGATCCCACCCGGATAACGGTTGGATGACTCGTTCTTCCTCCCGTTGACAGGCTGTGACCGCGCGAGTACGCTGAAGCACAATGCGCATTGTCCTCCTCCTCTTCTCGAGCTGCCTGTCCGTGCTCTGGAGCCAGGCGACCGAAGGTACCATTCTCGGCCAGGTGACCGATAGTTCCGGCGCGGCCGTGCCCGGGGCGACAGTGGTGGTGACCAGCCAGGACACCGGCGCGCGGCGCACCGTGAACACGTCGCCCTCCGGCGAGTTCGTGACGACGAACCTGGGGCTCGGGAATTACGTGGTACGCGTGGAGGCGAAGGGCTTCCGGGCAGTGGTGCATCCGCCGGTGCAGATCTCGGTGAAGTCGCGCGTGCGGGTGGATTCGCGCCTCGAGGTCGGCGAGATGACGCAGACGGTGGAAGTGAGCAGCGCGGCGCCGCTGCTGAAGACCGATACGCCCGACGTGGGCGGCGTGATCACGCAGAAAGTGCTGCAGGAGATTCCGGTGTTCGGGCGCAACTTCATGTCGCTGGCCGCGCTGGTGCCTGGCACCACGGCGGGCGCGTCGGTTTCGCGCCAGCGCGACTTTTCGGGCGCCGCCCTGACGGTGGCGGGCGCGTCGGCGGAGGCGAACAACTTCATTATCGACGGCATCAGCAACAACATGGAATTCAGCGGCGCCACCGCTGTGATTCCGGCCATCGACGCCATTCAGGAGTTCGCGGTGCAGACGAGCCAGTATTCGGCCGAATTCGGGCGGTCCGGCGGAGGCGTGGTGAATGTCGCCATCAAGTCCGGCACCAACCAGATCCGCGGCTTCGCTTACGACTATCTCCGCAACGACAAGCTGGACGCGCGGCCCTACGACTTCACGCGCACGAACATCGCGAAGCAGCCGGTGCGGCGCAATCAGTTCGGCGCGGGGGCGGGCGGGCCGGTGATCCGGAACCGGGCGTTCCTGTTCGGCAACTACGAAGGGACGCGGTTCCCGAGTAACTCCATCACACGGCGGATCGTGCCGACGGCTCTCGAGAAGAGCGGGAATTTCTCCGGCGGCGGCGTGACCATTTACGACCCCACCACGGGACGCTCGGATCCGGCGAATGCGGCGAGCACGCTCCGCGATGCCTTCCCGGGCAATGTGATTCCGGCCTCGCGCTTCGACCCGATCACCCGCAAGCTGCTGGGCTATTATCCGGCGCCGAACTACCGTGATGCCAACCCCATCATCCGGGACAACTATCTGGCGCAGGAGCGGAACACGGACAACCTGGATTCGTTCACGGTGAAGTCCGACAACAACGTGACGGCGAAAGATACGCTGATGGGGCGCATTTCCCAGCAGCGGGGCGGGCGCTTTCGCGGCGGTTGGATGCCGGATTCGCTGGTGGGCGGCATCGGCTCGCTGGACGCCACCAACACCGGGCTGACTTACACGCGCCTGATCCGTCCCACGATGCTGAACGAGCTCCGGATGGGTTACAACTACCTGCGGTTCGGCAACGAGATCGTGAACCACGAAGACGCGCTGGGGGAGTTCAAGATCCCCGGCTATAACATCACGTCGTTCGGCACGGGTCTGAACGCCATCACGCTGCGGAACTTCACCGGCACCGACATGGTGCGGCCGATTGCGAGCGTGCCGAATCCGTTCTTCCTGGTGGAGCACTCCTGGCAGTTCATGGACAACCTGAGTGTGCAGCGGGGCTCGCATGCGTTGAAGTTCGGCGGCGAATACGGGCGCGTGGCGAACAACCGGTTCCAGGTGCGTCCCGGCGGCGGCACCATGAGTTTCGACGGCACTTACACGACGCGCGTGGTGGGCCAGGCGCTCGAAACGCTGCGGACCGGAGTGCCCGACGCGCTGTTGGGGCTGGCGCGCGGCTTCACGACGCAATACGCCTTCGACGCGGTGCGCATCCGGACGGAGCGCGTGAGCGGCTTCGCGCAGGACGATTGGCGGGTGCGGCCGAACCTGACCTTGAGCCTGGGCCTGCGCTACGAGTTCTTCGGACCTTATGGCGAGGAGCAGAATCGCTTCGTGAATTTCAACATGGCCACGGGGGAGCGCCTGGTGCCAAACGAGGCGCGGCCGCTGATCGAGCGCACGTTGGGCTTGGCGAATGGCACGCTACCCGCGGGGTTCCGCTATGTACCGCTGGACCAGGTGGTGCCGCGCGCGAACTACCGGAATTTCAGCCCGCGCTTCGGCTTTGCCTACACGCCGCGCGCCGGCATCGTGCTGCGCGGCGGCTACGGCATCTTCTATGCGGCGGCCGTGAGCAACAACGCGAACAATGCCGGGACGGAGGGGAATCCGTTCTTCTTCGATTTCGCGTTGGCGTCGGACCTGGACCGGCCGATCGTGGTGCGGAATGGGTTCCCGGCCAGCGGCGTGGTGGGCGCGCTTTCGACGCGCACGTTCGCCGCTTACTACAGCCCGATCCAACGCAAGGATCCTTACACGCAGAAATACAGCTTCAACGTGCAGCTCAACCCGTTCCGGCGGGTGGCGTTCGAGCTCGGCTACACGGGGCAGCGCGCGCTGGCGTTCCCCACGTTGGTGCCGGGCAATGTGCCGCAGCCGGGGCCGGGCACGGTGCAGGACCGGCGTCCGTTTCCGAACGTCGGAGCCTTCTGGCGGTATGAGCCGGTGAACGACAGCAATTACAACGGGCTCGAGATCACGGCGCGAATGCAGCGTTGGCATGGGCTGGCGTTGCAGAGCGCCTTTACTTTTTCGCGCGTGATGGGCTATTCGCAGGGCACCGACGGCCAGAGCGCCACCGACCACATCAACGATTCTTATAACTTCCGTTACGACTACGGTCCGCTGAATTACGACTTTCGCAAGCGCTGGGTGACGGCCTGGACTTACGATCTTCCCGCGCCGGGGGAGAGCCGGGCGGCGCGGTGGCTGTTGAAGGATTGGCAACTGGCCGGGCTGGTCAGCCTGCAGGGCGGCTTTCCGTTCCAGGTGGGCGTGACGGGACCGACGCTCAACAATGGCACGGGGGCGAATCGCGCGAACATGATCCGCAATGGGAACCTGCCGGTGGGCGAACGCACGGTGGACCGCTGGTTCGACACGGCGGCGTTCACGGCGCCGCCGAACTTCGTGTGGGGTGCGCAGGGCAAGAACCAGCTTCGGGGGCCGGGGCTGATCAACTTCGACCTGGCGATCCAGAAGGCGTTCCGGGTGACGGAAGGGAAGCGGTTCCTGCTGCGGGCGGAATCGACGAACAGCTTCAACCGCGTGCAATACGGGCTGCCGGCGGCGACGCTGGGCGGGGTGAACTATGGGATCATCCGGGGGCTGCAGGCCGGGCCGCGGAATATTCAGTTGGTGGGGCGGTTCGCCTTTTAGCTTGCCTGTGGCCGCGCGGCGCTAGACTCTTAGGCATATGAGGAGTTTGGCGCATTTCCTTCTTTTGGCCAGCACGTTGGCTGCGCAGACGATTACCGGCACGCTCGAGGGCCATGTCTACGACTCCGCCCAGGGCGTGGTACCCAATGCCGTGATCACGGCGCGCGGACTGGACACCGGACTCACGCGCGCCACGCGCACCAACGCCGAGGGCTACTATCAGCTCGGCTTCCTGCCGCTCGAGCGCTATGAGATCACCGCCGAGTTCAGCGGCCTGGCCACCACGCGCCGCGAGGTGACCATCGAGCTCAATGTCACCCGCCAAGCCGATTTCACGCTGAAGCCCGCATCCGTCGCGCAAGAGGTGGTGGTGACCGACGAAGCGCCGCTGATCGAGACGGCGCGCGGCGAAGTGCGCGGCACAGTGGAGCAGAAAGCGATCGAGGACCGCCCGTTGTCGTCGCGCAATATCCTGTCGCTGGTGGAGATGCTGCCCGGCTTTCAATCGAGCGGCGGTTACTCGGGCGTCAACAACCCGACGCTTTCCTCGGGCAGCTATGTGGCGTTCAATGGCACGGGGTCGCGCTCCGTGTCGTTCCAGATCGATGGCGTGAACAATGATGATTCGAGCGAGGGGTCGAACCGGCAGAACGTCAATATCTCGACGATCAAAGAGTTCCAGGTGCTGACCAATGCCTATTCGGCCGAGTTCGGCCGCGCGGGCGGCGCGGTGGTGTTGGTGCAGACGAAGTCCGGCACGAACCGCATGCATGGCGACCTGTATGAGTTTCTGCAGAACGAGAAGCTGAACGCGAATGCGTTCTTCAACAACGCCGCCGGTCGCGATGCCAACGGCGTGGAGCGCGTGCCGCGGCCGCCCTACCGGCGCAATCAGTATGGCGGGACGTGGGGAGGTCCGCTCATCAAGAACAAGCTGTTTCTCTTTTCGAGCTTCGAGCAGACAAAGCTGGTGCAGTACAACACCTTCAACCGCTTCCTGATGCCGGTGCGCACGCTGCAGGTGGGCGAATGCCGGCTGTGCCTGAATCCGGCCGAGCACCCGAATCTCGAGGCCGACCGCAAGTTCCTGCAGGGCATTCTCGATGCGATTCCCAAGGTGGAGCCGAATAACCTGGCGGCTTGCGACCGTTGTTACACCGCCATCCGCCCGGCTTACTTTCCGGATGAAGATTACTCGGGCAAGCTCGACTACAATCCCGGCGTGCGCGATACGCTGGCCGTGCGGTATCAGTATTCGCGCCAGAAGCGGAAGCCGCAGAACTTCATCGAAGGCGAGAACGCCTGGCAGAACAACAAGCAGCAGGCGCTGGGGTTGACGCACACGCACATGTTCGGGCCCATGACATGGGGCGAGTTCCGCTTCGGGCTGGGCCTGCGCACGACGCTGGTGGACATCTCCACCGGCAACACCACGCCGATCATCCGGATCGCGAATCCGTCGCCCTATGGGACGACGGTGAGCATCGGGTCCGCCGGGGCGTTTCCCATCAACCGCTGGCAGCGTGACCATCAGTTCGTCTACAACCTCAGCCATGTCCGCGGTAAGCATGTTCTGCGGATGGGCGTCGACGCGCGGCGGACGCACCTGGACGATATCGCCGACAACAATTCGCGCGGCTTTTGGAATTTCGGCGCGACGGGCGTGCTGGGACAACCGACGCGCTACGAGGGCTGGGAGAACTTCCTGCGCGGCTACGTCTCGAGCTTCCAGCAGGGCTACGGCAATTTCTACACGCAGAACCGGACGACCGAGTTCAACCAGTACTTCATGGACGACATCAAGCTGAAGCCGAACTTCACCTTGAACCTGGGCTATCGATGGGAGATCGTGCTGGCGCCGAAAGAGATCAACAACAAGGTGGACTACGTCTACGGCACCTTCTTCCGCGGGCACGAGCCACGGTTCGGCTTCGCGTGGACGCCGAAGGCGGGCAGCGAGTTCCTGAACAAACTGACGGGCGGCAGTGGCAAGTTCAGCGTGCGCGGCGGCTACGGCATTTTCCACAACCGCATTTTCCAATCGGTGTTTTCGCAGAGCGGGGCGTCGTTGCGATCGCTGCCGCCGTATGGCGTGTTCCGCAGTTACAACCCGACGTTCAATGTCGCGAATCCGGATGCGGACTTCGTCTACGATCCGAGTAACTTCAATCCGGGGCGCATCGACTATGTGCGCGTGCCGAAGAACCTGGGCCTGCCGAACATTCAGCAACTCAACCTGACGGTGGAGCGGCAGTTGCCGGGGCTGATTTCGGTGTCGATCGGGTATAACCGCGTGCGCGGCATCGGGCTGCTGCAGAACCAGATCACGAACCGGGCGCGATTCCCGATTCTGTCGCCGGTGGACGGCATCCTCTATGACAAGGTGGACGAGAACCTGGCGAACACGGCGCCGGCGCCGGGCTACATTTCACAAGCTCAGCCGCGGACGAATCAGCGGCGGCCCGATGTGCGTTACGGCAATGTGATCCAGGTGATGAACAATGCGTGGTCGTATTCGAACTCGCTGCGGCTCGAGGTGAAGAAGCGGAACCGGGCGGGGCTGCATTGGTCGTTCGCGTATAGCTATGGCAAAGCGATCGACACGGGGTCGGACGTGACGGCGGGGAATCCGATCAGCGAAGGCGGGTCGGTGCGCGGCAATCGGGGCCTGTCGGATTTCGACCAGCGCCAGCGGGCGAACATCAATCTCGGCTATCTGCTGCCGGTGTTCAAGCGGGACAAGGGCTGGAAGGGGCGGGCGCTGGGCGGGTGGACGTTGTCGTCGAACACGACCTATGCGAGCGGGAATCCGTTCACGGTGTTGGCGGGCTATGACGTGAATTCCGACGGCGTGTTGAACGACCGGCCGATTCTGTTGGGATCAGGCGCTCTTTGGACGGTCGGTGGACAATGGGCGCACCGATCCGGCGACGGGCCAGCAGATCTCGGTGGGGCAACTGCCGGTGGCGGGCTTCTTTCCGAATCTGACCGTCCGGCAGCAGGGGCGTTTTCTGGATCCGGGCGGGGACGGGCGGGGGTCGCTGGGCCGGAATACGTTTTTCGGGCAGGGGATCCGGAATTACGACCTGGGGCTGTACAAGAGCTTCCGGGTGCGTGAGGGGCACAACCTGACGTTTCGCACGGAGATGTACGGCGTGACGAATTCGCCGCGGTTCGCGTTCCCGGTGCGGGATATCCAGAGTGTGAGCTTCGGGCGGATTACGTCCACTTACAACCCGATGAACTTCGTGGGGGCGTCGCGCAACGATACGGCGAACCGGCTGATGCAGTTCGCGTTGCGGTATACGTTCTAGCTACTTGCGGTCGCCCGAGTGGTGCTGAAAGGGCGTGGCCGTGCCGTCCGCCTGGAAAGCCCAAACATCGTAGGGGTCGTTGCGCGACCCCTCCATGCCCGGCGAGCCGATGGGCATGCCCGGCACCGCAATGCCCTTCACCGGCGGTTTCTCTTTCAGGAGCCGGATAACGTCCGCCGCCGGAATGTGGCCTTCGACGGCGTAGCCGCCCACCAGGGCCGTGTGGCAGCTCTGCAAACGATCCGGCACGCCCGCCTTCTGGCGATACTCCGTGGTGGACGGCACGTCGTTCACCGTCACTTTGAAACCGGCGGTCCGCATGTGCTCCACCCACTTGCCGCAGCAGCCGCAGGTCTTGGTCTTGTAGACGGTCATCTCCGGCAGGGGCGCCGGCGTTTGGGCCGGCAGCGCGACCAGCGCCAGACTCATCACCAATCCTCGAGCGGCTTTCGACAGGGGCATCCCTCTATTGTCCACTTCCTGCCCGGGCCTGGCGAGCCACCCATCGGTACCAGTGCGGCCTACTTCGTTTGAAACAGCGGACTGGCGACGATGGCGTGGATCAACGACCGCACGCCGTAGTTCTCTTTTTTCGCCTGGGCGAGAATGGCGTCGAGCGCCAGACGGTCGCTGAAGCGTACTGGCGCTCCGGTGGCGAACACGATCAGGTGGTTCGCCAGATTCCGGGCCAGCAGCACGTCGTTGCCGGCCAGCAATTGCTTGAACTCGACGATGCCGGCGAATGGACGGCCGTCGGCGAGTTGGCCGGTGGCATCCACGGGCAGCCCGTAGTGGAATTGGAACGGCTGGCCGTTCTTGCCGTAGCCGGGCAGGCCGGGCTTGTTCTCGTCGAAGGCCCGGTAGCGCTCCCGCGCGCCACCCATGACGTCGAAGCCCTCGAGCGCAAAGCCGGGCGGATCCATCTTCGCGTGGCACGACGCGCAGCTGGGATCCACGCGGTGTTTGTCGAGCTGCTGGCGAATGGTCACCGCTCCGCGAATGTCCGGCTCCACGGCGGCGACGGGCGGCGGCGGCGGAACCTCGTAGCCGAGGAGGCGCTCCATGATGAACTTGCCGCGCAGCACGGGCGACGTGGTGGTGCCATTGGCGGTCACCTTCAGCACGCTGGCCTGCGTGAGAAAGCCGCCACGCGGGCTGCCGGGCGGCAGCTCCACCTTGCGCATGGCCACGCCCTCCACGCCGGCGATTCCATAGTGGCGGGCCAGACGCCCGTTGAGGAACGTAAATGGCGAAGCGATGAGGAAGCGCGGCCCGAGATTGGCCCGCAGCAGTTCGGCGAAGTAGAGCTGCGATTCCGCGACGGCGGCTTCGGTGAGCGCGTCGTCCAGATAGTAGTCGTTGTAGAGCGTGGGCGACGGCGTGGAGTCCTCGATCTTGCGGAGATCGATCCAGTAATCGAGGAAGGCGTCGATGAAGCGGTGGGCCCGCGGATCGTTCAGCAGGCGCTCGGTTTCGGCGCGCAGCACGCCGGGTTGGCGCAGCTCTCCGCGCGCGGCGCGGGCGCGCAACGCATCGTCGGGCAGGCTGTTGGACAGAAACAGCGAGAGCCGCGTGGCCAGCGCCACGTCGTCGAGCGGGCCCGGGCGCTCGGTGACGAACACGAAGCCCGGCGACGAGAGCACGGCGGTGTAGCCGGCGAGCATCGCCTCAGCGAAGGAGAGGCCCGCGGCGCGCTGGCCCGCGACGAGCCGCACGAAGCGCTGCACCTCGAGCTCACTGGCCGGCCGGCGCCAAGCCCGCCGCAGGAAGCCGCGCAACAAGCGCTCGGCATCGGCACCGGGCTGCGCGGAAACGACGTCGACGCGCGCCTCGTCTTTCGGCCGCCCGATGGCGGGAATCAGCACGCCGTTCGGGGATTCCCGCAGGGGCAGGCCGCCAAACAGCAGCTCGTAGCCCGCCGTAGAAGAAGCATCCTCGAGCGGGCCGTCCACTTCCATCCAGCGGAACGCGACGCCGGGCGCGCCTTCCGGCGTCATGAGCGGATTGCGGAAGTTGGTGGGGCGCGAGCGGTAGAGCCGGGTGGCATCGGGCACCAGCGTTTCGCCGGCGTTCAGCCAAACGACGCCGGCTTCGTGGACGCCGGGTTCCGGCGTCAGGTCGAACTCTCCCACGCGGCGATTCAACACGCCGTTGCGCGTGTAGACCGTCACCGGCTCGTTGTTTCTGCCGCGCGTCACCTTCTCGAAATCCGGCAGGTGACGCTTGTCGGCCAGCGGCGGCACCCAGATGGTGTAGCCGCTGAAGCGCACGCGATAGCGGCCGGCGACGGGCGCGCGGAAGCGATCCCAGCGATAGCGGAAGCCGGTGACGTAGTTGCTCGAAACCCAGGCCATCGCTTCCTGTTCGCGCCGCGCCGGGTCTTTCTCGCCTACGGTGAAGGGCGCTTTCTTGGCGTAGATCTCCGGCTCCGGGCTCCAGCCGAGAATCGGGTAGGCGGCGCGGTCGCCGCGCTGGTTGGGATGGTTGATCTTGTTCACCAGGTCGGCTTGTTCGCGCGCGTAATAGCGCTTGGTGCTGTTCGGTGGCCGCGTGAACCGGACGCTCAGCACCTGGCGCAAAGCGAAATCGGCGGCGCTGAGATAGCGGGCCAAGTGGACGTGGGAAACATCCAGCGCTTTGCCGCTCTTGTTGAAGCGGAAGGCTTCGGCGTCTTCGGGGAACTGGCCTTTCAATTGGAGCCACGGCGCCTGCAGCAAATCGCGCAAGGCGTTTTCGTACTCCATGCGATTGAGGCGGCGGTCCCAGGCGCGGCTCTCCGCGGCTTCGACGGCATTGAGGCGCGCGGCCAGAGAGCTCAGGAAGACTTTCGTGGCTGCGGGATCGGGCCGTTGGCTGATGGCGGCGGGCGGCATTTCACCCGCGGCCAGCCGATCGTGCACCTTCACCCAGCGCGGCAACGAAGCCGCGTCCACGTCGCCCAGCGCCGCCAGGTCGAGCCCGCCCTGCTTCACGCGCGCATTGTGGCAGCCGCGCAATGGCGGTTCAGCAGACCGCGTCGAGCGGCAGGGCTAGCAGGGCCAACACCGGCAGCAGCAGCAGCATGTCAAGCCAGCTCCAGCCCGCGCATGGTGCCCGTGGAGGAAGCGAAGCGGTCGGCCTCAATTCCCATGCGCTGCAACATGGAGACGAACAGATTCGGCAAAGGATAGTTGTTCTGCTTGTCGAACGTCAGGTGCTGGCCGTGCCGGAAGCCGCCGCCGGCCAGGATCACCGGCATGTTGAAGCAGTGATGCACGTTGGCGTCGCCGAAGTTCGATCCGTACAGCACCATGGTGCGATCCAGCAACCGGTCGACGCCCTCGCGGACGTTGGCGAGGCTCGCGATCAGTTCCGCCAGCAGGCGCATGGCCATTGGTCGATGATCTTGAGCTGGTTGCGCTTCTCCTCGGACCGGCCATGGTGCGAGAGGTTGTGATAGTCGTCGGTGATGCGGGCGTCGGGATCCTCGAGCGCCGGGGTGCCCCAGGCCTCGAGCATCAGCGACACGGCGCGCGTGGAATCGGTTTCGAACGCCAGGCGAGCCAGGTCGTACATCACCTTCACTTTCGCCATGTAGGCGGCGGGCGTGCCGGGACTCCACCGGCGGCGCCACCTTCACCAACGGCTTCGGCTTGCGCTCCCAACCCTTCGAGGCTTGCAGGCGATGCTCCAGTTCGCGGACGCTGGTGAAGTATTGATCGAGCCGCTGGCGGTCGCGCGGGCCGAGGGTGCGCTCGAGATCCTTCGTCTGTTCGGCGACGGTGTCGAGAATGCTGCGGCCGGTGTCGAGCTTGCGGATTTGCGCTTCCACCTGCTCGGCGCTGCCTTGGAAGAACAATTCCTGAAAGACGGTGGCGGCTTTGTCTTCCGGAGGGATGGCTACGCCGGTGCCGGTCCAGGAAAGGCTCTTGCTGCGCGTGTTGACGCCGAGGGAGAGACGGGAAAGCGGGTTCTGGGTGCCGATCTGTTCGCCGATGAACTGATCGAGCGAGATGGTGTTGCGGAACGAGCCGCTGCCGGGATGAGGAGCGGCGGTGAGAAAGCAGACTTCCGCCGGATGCCCGCCGTCGACGTTCGGATGCGAGACGCCGGAGAAGACGGTGAAAATCGTTGCGATGGGGCTCGAGCAGCTTCAGGTAGGGGGAAGCTTCGTAGCCGCGTCCGGGCGCGGCGGGGAAGAATTGATCCGCCAGCAGGCCGAGATTGTTACAGATGCCGATCATCCGGCGCGGCTTCGGGCCGGCCGGGGCGGCGAAGGCTGGCTCCATGGACTCCAGGAACGGAAGGAGAGGGCCACGCCTGTCCCGCGCAACAAAGCCCGCCTCGAGAGGCGGCGTCCAGTGAAACGGAGCATGCTCTGAAGATAACCCATCCGGGCGCTCGGACAAGAATTGAAACCGATTGGCGGGATCACTCGTCCATTCAGGCAGGACCGGACGAGCGAACTTGACGCCGTCTCCTGACTCCATCCGCGCTCGCTGCGGCGCCAGCGTTCCCGCCCGGTCCACACCTCCGTGAGACTTTCGTCCGGAGCGTTGGCCGTGATATTGCTAGAGGCCAATGCTCCGGACCTTCTCTTTGCTGCTGCTGGCCTTCCAGGGCCCCGCCGACCCCAATCAGGCGGCCGCCACGGCGGAAGACCATCGCGACATGATGCGGCCAGCTCGGCATCACCGCCCTACGGCCCGGCCCGAGTGGGAATGAGAAGCTCCCAACCACGCCAACTACGACGAAGCCAAGGCGAATCCCTTTCCCAACTGGCCAGAGCTGCTGAAGCGCCAGAACGGCCAGCCGGTGGTGACCGCCGACGAAGGTGGAAGCTTCGCCGGCCGGAGATCGTGGAAGACTTCGAGCGGGAGGTACTGGGCCGGGTGCCGGCGAACGCGCCGAAGATCCAATGGACCGTCACCAAGACCACCGGCGATAAAGTGGGCCCGTATCCGGTGGTGGCCAAGGAGCTGACCGGCCATGCCGAGGGCTCTGGCATCAAGGTCGACATCCAGATGGTGGTGGTGACGCCCCGCTTGGGTGAAGGCCGAGGGTGCCGTTGATGATCCTGTTCGGCCGCGCGGCGCTGCCTTCGGCGCCGCTGCCTGCCGCGTTCGCTCGTTTTGCGCCGCCGCCGGGCGCGGATCCTTCGGGGCAGATGCAGTGATCGCCGCCGGCCTGGGTTATGCGGCGTTGAACCCGGGCAGCATTCAGGCCGATAACGGCGCGGGACTGACGAAGGGGCGTGATCGGCATCGCGAATGAAGGCCGCCGCCGGAAGCCGGAGGACTGGGGCGCGCTGCGGGCGTGGGCCTGGGGCGCGTCGCGCGCGCTGGATTATCTCGAGACGGATGCGGCCGTGGACGCGAAGCGCGTGGGCATCGAAGGCGTATCACGCTACGGCAAGGCCGCGCTGGTGACGATGGCGTTCGATGCACGCTTTGCGTTGGTGCTGGTGGGCTCGTCCGGCGAGGGCGGCGCGAAGCCGCACCGGCGCAATTCGGCGAGGCGGTGGAGAACCTGACCGGCGCGGGCGAGTATCACTGGATGGCGGGCAACTTCCTGAAGTATGGCGCGGCGGAGGCGTCGTTCGGATCGAAGAACGCGGGCGACATTCCGGTGGACTCGCATCAACTGATAGCCTTGTGTCGCGCCGCGACCGACCTTCATCAGCTACGGCGTGCCGGAGAAGGGCGACGCCAAGTGGCTCGATCAGCAGGGCAGCTACTGGCGACGATCGCCGCCGGGCCGGTGTTCCGGCTGTTGGGCGCGAAGGATCTGGGCGTGAATGAAGACTACCAGCGCGCAAAGATGCCCGGCGGTGAACGTGAGCCTGCTCGACGGGCAGTTGGCCTGGCGCCAGCATGATGGCGGTCATACGGATTTGCCGAATTGGAAGTACTTCATCCCATGGGCGTCGCGGATGGTGGGCTATCGCTCGGCCGGCGGGGCCGGAGTTCAGCGCCGATGTCGCGGGCCGCGCCTGGATGCGAATTCGCTGGTGGCGCATGCGCGGCTGGTGGAGACGCGCCAAGCAGGGCAACGTCGACGTCTACTTCGCGGGCGATCGATTACGCGGCGTTGGGCGGGGACCGATTATCCGAAGCTGCTCGAGAATTGGAACGCGAATTTCTCCGGCTGGAAGGTGGCCGATTTCGGCTGGGGCGGCGACCGCACGCAGAACATCCTGTGGCGGCTCGAGAACGGGCGAGTTCGACGGCTTGAAGCCGAAGATCGTGGTGCTGAGGGCGGGGACGAACAACATCGGCAATCGCGTGGCGGCGGGGCGTGAGGACGCGGTGGCGGAGGATGTGTCGCGCGGGCTGCGCGCGGTGGTGGCGAAGCTTCGCGAGAAGGCGCCCGAGGCGTTGGTGCTGGTGATGGGCATCTTTCCGCGCTACGACCATGCGCCGTCGCTCGCGGTGATCGAGCGCGTGAACCAGCGCCTGCCGGGCTCGCCGGGCCGAAGGTGCGGGTGATGAACATCAACGATCAGCTTCCGGCGTCGAAGCTCGATCCGGACAAGCTGCACCTGGCGCCGCCGGCGTATCAGGCGTGGGCCGATGCGCTGAAGCCGGTGTTTCCGCGAGGTGCTGGGCGAGCCGGCGCCGGCGGGTGGGCCGAACGTGGTGCGGTGAGTCTCCATAAATATTGGAGACTGAGGATGTGAAGACAACGCTCGAGATCCCGGATCATACTTTTCGCCAAGCGAAAGCCAAGGCCGTAGCTTTGGGGATTCCCCTGCGGGAGTTCATCACTCAGGCCGTGGAAGAGAAGTTGGCGACAAGCGTCCAGAAGCCGATCCGGCCATGGCTCGAATGCGCGGGAGATTGGCGCATCTTCACAGGAGACCGCCCCGGATCACGAAGGCGATCGAGGAGGAGTTCGAACAGCTCGAGCCCGAGGAACGGCGGTGATTCTCGACACGAACGCCTTATCCGCGTTTCTCGACAATAGCCCGGAAGCGGTGGCGGTGATCAGGAAAACGCCGGAGCTCGCCATTCCGGTGATTGTGGCTGGCGAGTTTGCGTTCGCGAAACGGCGGGTCACTACGCCACCATCCGGCGCGAGCTGGAAAACGGCGGGGACGCCGATTCCATCGAAACGACGCTTGGGATCGCCGCGCTGGGCCGGCAGTACCGGATGCCGGTGATGAGCCGTGACGGCCATTTCGGATCTGGTGAAAGGCTCAGCCGGCGCGGCTGGTAGTCTATTGGCGGCCGACCACGGCGGCGCGAAGCCGCGGTGCGCGCGTAGGCGTTCAGCTGGCCCAGGTGCTCGTTGGCGTGAACGATGGTGCGGAGATAGAGACCGTCGACCGTCGCCTGCTGGCCGGCGATGTTGACTTTACGCTCGAGCTCACCCGGCTTCAGGCGGGCGCGGGCGGTCTTGACGAAAGTCGAGCGAGCGCTCGAGCCAGTGGATCACCGTTGCCTTGTCGTGAATCTGCTCGAAGTCTTTTGCTTTCGCTTCGGTGGGCACGGGGACGCCGGTGATGCCGATCAAGCCGAAGTTGGCAGCGGCGACATGCATGTAGACTTCGGCCATGGTGCGCACGCCGGGCGCGGGGCGGAAGGTGAACTTGTCGGCCGGCGTCGCCCGGGCGAGCGCCAGCAGGTGGCGTGAGACGTAACCCCACTCGCCGTCGAAGCCCTGCCAGAGTCCTTCGTCAGGACCGGGCTCGGGGGGCTGGGCGAAGAGGAACATCAGCATCGCGAAGGAGCGCATGAAGCGTATTCTAGTCTCTATGCGCCTTTTCGTGTGCTTGTTGGCTGTTTCCGCGTTCGCGGCGGATTGGAAGAAAGACCGCCGCGTTTCGCGCGACGTCGATGGTTCGACCGATGCGGTGCTCGGCGGCGGGGACCGGCGAATCTACACGGCGCCGGCCGGCTATCGCGAGCAGGCGTCGGCGCAGCCGGGGCTCGCCGGAGCGCCGGTGGAGCATGTGAAGGCGGGTGGCCGTCGCGGCGGTGCGCTGCGGTTCACCCAGGAAGAACACGGCGGCGGTGTTCTACAAGGCGCAGGGCAATGTGCCGTTCGACGCGAAAGAGCTGGACCGGCACGGTGAGCTTCTGGGCTGAAGCCTCGATCCCGATCAAGAGCTCGAGCCGGGCTACTGCGATCCGATCCAGATCACTGACAAGGCCTACAACGATTCAGCCATCTGGGTGGACTTCACCAAGGACGACAAGCCGCGGCATTTCCGCCTGGGTGTGTTTGGCGAACTGAAGCAATGGAATCCGGGCAATGTGGAATCGGACAAGAATCCGGCGTTCAACGGCCGGCTGGTGGTGGTGAAGCAAGCACCGTTCCGCCGCGACCAATGGACGCATGTGGCGATCGCGTATGAGAAGCTCGGCAGCGGTGCCGGGCGGGCGCGGCTGTATTTGAATGGCGTGAAGCAGGGCGAGACGCCCGTGATTGCGGAGGGCTTCGCGTGGGATGTCTCGCGCGGCGCGTTGCGGCTGGGGCTCAATTACACGGGGCTGTTCGACGACTTGGCGGTGTTTGGCCGCGCGCTGAGCGACAAGGAGATCGGGGCGCTGGCGCGCGGCAAGTGGTAGCTTAGCGCTTGTCGAACCGGACGCTGGTCGCGCCGAAGTTGGAGAGCGCGGAGTTCGGTGACCTGGCCGGCGTTGTTCCGGTGGAACTCGACGCGGACGGGGAACTGGATGCGTCCCGTGAAGGCATTTGCGCCGGCGGGCGTCAGGGGGATGTCGCCGTGCCGGAGATGGGTGAGGATAAGGCGGCCTTGCTCCACCTTCGCCGTGTAGGCGGTGTCGAGCTCATCACTGTGGAAGCGGCCGGTGAAGCCGTTCAGATCGGCCGGAGCGGCGGCGAGCGGCTTCGGCGTTGACGTGGCAGGCGGTTCGCTTTGCTTGGGCCCGAGGGCGTCCTTCAAGAAGAGGTCGATGAGAGCTTCGGCCTTCTCCAGTTGGGGAAAAGTGCTCATCATTGCTGAGTAGGGCGATGGCGAACCGTTGCTTCGGAAAGCGCCAGAAGTGTGCGGAAGCCGCCCGGTGTGGCCGCCGTGGCTGAGAACATCCAAGCCGCGATAGACGCGCACCACTTGGCCCTTCGCGTGATAGCCGACGTCGCCGGGCCTGGAGTAGTAGACGGCGCGCTCGCCATTGTCGAGCTGCGAAGGCTCATTGAAGCGGCGGACGAGTTCGCGGCCGCCCACCACGGGCGTCTCGAAGTTCGCGACCCACTTGGCCAGATCTTCGGCGGTGGTCACCAAATTCGACGGGCCGGGGATCGCGTCGTTCAGGTTCACCCGCTTGGCGATGCCGTTGTCCTGCTCGTAAGAATCGGCGCGGTTTTTGCTGACGATTTCGTGATCGTCGACAAACTGGGTGTCTGCATCGCCAGAGGCCGGAAGATGTTCTGCTGGGTGAAGTTCGCGAAGTGTGGTGCCGCTGACGCGTTGGACGATCTCGGCCAAGAGGACGTATCCGGAGTTGCAGTAGAGGTATCGGGCTGCCCGGCAGGAAGTTGAGCTCCTTCTGGCGCTCGATCATGCGCAAGGCCTGGCGGGTGGTGAGCACGTCGTCCATGCGCCAGCCGGCCAGCGAGAGGATCGCCAGATGATCGCGGAGCCCGCTGGTGTGGGCGAGCAGGTGCTTGACGCGGAAT
Source organism: Ottelia alismoides (assembly GCA_037367405.1). Lineage (NCBI taxonomy): Eukaryota > Viridiplantae > Streptophyta > Magnoliopsida > Alismatales > Hydrocharitaceae > Ottelia > Ottelia alismoides. Next base: position 33,714 of record JAZKJV010010889.1, read on the forward strand.
GACGGTGCCAAAGCCGGGCAACTCCGGGAGGTACTTTCGGACGTCGTCCTCGAGCGACAGCTTGCCTTGCTTTTCGAGGAGGTAGATGGCGAACGCGGGTGAACTGCTTCGAGACGGAGCCCACGTGAAACACGGTTCGCTCAGTGATAGGAAGGCCGTGCTCGAGATTCGCCAGGCCATAGCCCTTTTTGAAGACGATGCGCCCGTCGCGGATGACGGCGACGGCGACGCCGGGCGTGGGACGGGCCGTAGTGGGAGAAGAGCGAGTCGACCTGTGCGCCCAGCGGATGGTGGTGGTTTGGCCGGCCAGCAGGATCAAGGCAGCAGCCAGCCCGGGCATGGCGAAGGACATTCTTCAAAGACGGCGCAACCCCGTAAAGGTGAGCACGGCGTGGGGCCGCGATATAGTTGCGGGATGCGTTTCTGCCGCGCCCTCGCCTGGATCGCCCTGTTTTTGCGGCCACATTTTCGCCCCAACCCCAGACCACACGATCCGCGTGAATGCCGATGGGTCCTTTTCGCCGCGCACGCTCTACGTACGCAGCGGCGACACGGTTCGCTGGGAGAACCTCAGCCGGGGGATTCAATCATTCCGGTGACGGGCAGCGACACCGCTTATCCGGCGGTTTGTGGACGCCGGGCGGCGTATGATCCAGCGAACACCAACGACTGACCGGACCCATTCCGCAGGCTCCCTCGGGCATCTTCGTGATGCAGGGACATGGTGGCGGATATCGTGAGGTGACGGGCACCACCTGCCCGGGAGGCTTTGCCCCGGATCATTGCCGCGCCCAACGGGGAAAATCCTGTGTCCCGGCGGACCTTATCAGACCGTGATGGAGCCCACTTGGAAGAGCCGCTGACAACAGTGGCGTCTTTATCCGGCTGCTGTGGAAGGACATCAATCCGGCGAAGGCATGTATGACTACACGGTGCTGCGCCGCGAAATGGAGCAGGCCGTGGCGAATGGAAAGCTCTTCAGCCTGTCGATCAAGGCCGGGCAGAACGGGACACCGGATTGGATTTTCTCCACGAACGCAAATGGCAGGCGCGGGGCGAACGGCGGCGGGGGTGTGCCGCGCTGACATTGGAAGACGATGACGATGCCAACGATGGGTCTGCGGCAACCGGATGGACTTGGGGAATCCGACGAATGCCCGCTATCAGCAGCTCTACTTCAACATGATCACCGAGGTGGCGCGGGTTCATCCGGAGCCGGGCCGATTGGTTCCGCGCGCTGGCCTATATCAAGACGTCGGGCGCGAACCTGGTGTCGGAAGAGAACCGGCTGCCAAAGAATTGTGTGCGCGGGTGTATCTGCAATCCGCAGGTGTTGTCCCAGGATGGTTACCGGCCGTCGAAGCTATTGAGCTTCTATGACCAGATGATGCAATTGATGCGGACGAACTTCCCGGGCAAGGTCGATTGCGTACGCGTTGATTCAGGACGGCTTTCCGCGCATCAATGAGACCGGCGGCTATCTGACGGTGGACGGCACGTCGTCGGACCGGGAATCCGTTGCCCGCGGCCTTCGACGCGACCCAGGACAACATGGATTTGGGTCAGACGAAGCTGGGTCCTTTGTTTCTGGTGTCGCATAACGGCGTGCAGCCGAAGCCGGCGGTCCGGTGCAACTTCGAGGGGCAGCACCCGAAGCCGGTGACGACGCTGGCCGGCTATTGGGAAGTCGGCAAGGTTGCCCGAATCGCTGGGCGGTTCGGGAGGGCGCCGAGGGGCAGATCACCGGCTACCAAACGACGATCAGCAGAACGGTGTGAGTCGGCGGACAGCTTCGATTCCGCGATGCAGAATGCGTGGGACAACACCGACGGCATCTACATGGAAGTCTACGAAGAGATCTTCTGGTTGATCTCGAACACGAACAACGGGCGCCTGCCTCGGTCGGGCAAGACGCTGGCGGATTGGGCGGAGGACCTGCACCGGAGGCGCGTGGATCCAGCGTTCCGCAACACCAACATGCCTCTGGCGGGTGTGCCCCTTTCCCGCCACCTTCAGCAAGACGGTGCGCAACACGAACCCAGGCGCCGGGCCGCAGACCCTCACCTACATTCACGGCGCCAAGTGCGGCGCGGGCGCGCAGGAGTTCGGGCAGATCATCATCGATGCCCAGCCGCGGCGATCCGCACGGGCGGTGTGGTGACGGCGGGCGGCTTCGGCGGCTTTGCCACTGTCGCTCCGGGCTCGTGGATCGAGATCTATGGGTCGAACCTGGGGTCGACGACGCGGAGCTGGGCGGGCGCGGATTTCAATGGCGCGAATGCGCCGACGGTGCTCGATGGCACCAGCGTGCGCATCGGCGGCCTGCCAGCGTTCGTGGCTTCGTCAGCCCGGGGCAGGTGAATGCGCAGGTGCCTTATTCGGTGGCGCTGGGCGCGCAGCCGGTGGTCGTCTCGACGCCGGTGGGCGCGAGTTCGACGTTCACGGGTGACGGTGAAACGCGTTGCAGCCGGGCTTGAGCGCGGCCGCCGGTGTTCAACCTTGGGCGGGCGGCAGTACGCGGTAGCGCAGTTCCCGGATGGCGCGTTCGCGCTGGCGCCGGGGGCGATTGCGGGAGTCGGCTCGCGGCGGGCGCGCGGCGGGCGACTCGCTGACGTTCTACGGCGTCGGCTTCGGGCCGGTGACGCCCGCGGTGGCGGCGGGCGGTGGTGGTGGCGGGGACGAATACGCTGGCGTCGCCGTTTTACGCTGAGCGTCGGCGGGCAGCGGGCGAGTGTCACTTACTCCGGCCTGGCGCCGGGGGCGGTGGGGTTGTATCAGTTCAACATCATCGTGCCGGCGGTGCCGGCCAACGACGCCACGCCGGTGACTTACTCGGTGGGCACCACCGCCGGTACGCAGACTTTGTTCATTGCCGTGGGGAATTAGCGAGGGCTTATGTATCTGTTGAGTGTTCTGGTGTTGTCGGCCGCGAGCCTGCGGCTGCCCGCCGTGTTCGGCGACCACTGGTGCTGCAGCGCGCCAAGCCGGTGCCCGTGTGGGGCGAGGCCGAGGCGGGCGCGAAGGTGACCGTCGCGTTCGGGCGGCAGAAGAAATCCGCCGTGGCGGGCGCCGATGGCCGCTGGATGGTGAAGCTCGGCGCGTTGAAGGCGAGCACCACGCCGCGGGCGTTGGTGGTGACCACGGGCGCCGGTGATCGCCTGGAGATCGGCGACGTGCTGGTGGGCGAGGTGTGGCTGGGGCTCGGGCCAATCGAACATGGCGATGCTGGTCCGCAACAGCCGCGACTATCCGGCGGAGCAGGCGGCGGCGAAGTATCCGTTGATCCGCGTGTTCAAAGAGGACTCCGTGGCGAGCCGCACGCCGCAGTGGGCGGGCAAAGGGAAATGGGTGGCGGTGACGCCGGAGAGCGTGGGAGCTTCGTCGGCGGGTGCTCTACTTCTTCCGGGCGCGAAGTGTTCCAGCAGCTCGGCGGGCAGGTGCCGGTGGGCTTGGTGAATTCGTCGGTGGGCGGCACGCCGATCGAGTCGTGGATCGACGGCAAGGTGCAGGCGGCCGTGCCAGAGTTGAAGGCGAATACCGAGACGCTCGAGCGGAGCTTTGAACGGTTCGATCGCCAAAAGGCGACAAGAAGGCGTTGGATACGTGGGCGCGGCGCGGCGGTCCGGGGGATCTGTTCAACGGCAAGATCGTGCCGCTGATTCCGTTCGGGCTGAGGGGCGTGCTTTGGTAACAGGGCGAAGGCAATGCGTCGCCGGGGCGGAGCGATCTGTATCAGCGTCAACTGGAGCTGTTGGTGAACGACTGGCGCTCGCGCTGGGGCGAGGTGTTGCCGTTCGCTTGGGCGCAGTTGCCGAACTTCACGCGCGCGGGCGACGACTGGAGCAAGGTGCAGGAGGCGGAGTTGCGCGCGCTGCGGCTGCCGAAGACGGGCATGGCGGTGACGATCGATATCGGCGAGCCGGGCGACATTCATCCGAAGAACAAGCAGGACGTGGGGTAAGCGCTTGGCGAACTGGTGCTGGCGACGGTGTACAAGAAGGCGGGGGTGCCGGCGAGCGGTCCGCTGCCGGCGAGCATTCGGTGCGCGGCGGCGAGGTGGTGGTGGAGTTCGCGCATGCGCATGGCGGCTTGAAGTCGCGCGATGGCGGGGAGCTCGTCGGCTTTCGTTGGCTGGCGCGGATGGCGTGTATCATAGAGGCGTCGGCGCGGGTGGTGGGGGTCGACGGTGGTGGTGTCGGCGGCGGGCGTCACGGGCCCCGGTGGGGCTGCGTTACGCGTGGGAGTCGAACCCGGTGTGCAATTTGGTGAATGGCGCGGGGCTTGCCGGCGTCGCCGTTCCGTTGGGAGCTGGCTCAGCGCGATCGCTCGAGTAACGCCACCAGATAGCTCTTCACAGCTCGGCGTGGGTGTGGGTGGAATGGCCGAACGTCTGCGGCGTGGCGGGCATGACGATCGCCTGGCCCTTTGGCACGCGCTTGATTTCGCGCTCGAGAATACCGAGGGCCGCGGATTGATGGGGTCGTCGGCGAAATTGATGGCCGTGACGGCGGCGGTGATGCGGTCGAGTTTGGGCCCCGGATCATAGTCGTGCGAGGCGTCCATCTGATAAGATGGTGTCGTTGGCGTCGGGCTGGCGAAGCTCCTTACGCTGCGTGCCGAAGAGCTCGAGCGCTTTCTCGCGCGTCCGGCGCCTTGGCCTGTAACTGGAGCGGATTCTGCCCCATGAGATAGAGGATGTATTGGACCGGCGGGGTAGCGGTGACGAGGGGCGCGGTGTAGTTGCCGTTGTTCGTAAGCGGGGTCGGCCCGCAGCAGGTCGATCACCTGTTGACGCCAGACAAGGTTCCGGCCGGTGATGGGATGCGGCAGGCAGGCCAGCGGCATCAGCGCGTCCACCTGCTGCGGATACTCGGTGCCCCACACCCAGGCGTGCATGCAGCCCATGGACGTGCCCAGGATCAGGCGCAGGTGGGTTCACTCCGAACTTTTCAGCCAGGCAGACGCCGCTGCGCTTCCACCATGTCGCGATACCCGTAGCGCGGGAACCGGGCGCGCAAGCCGTCGCTCGGCTTGGAGGATCGGCCATGGCCCAGGTTGTCGGGGATCACGATGAAGTAGCGCGCCGGGTCGAGCGGCTGGCCCGCACCGAGGAGTTCGCCGCGGAAATAGTCGCGGCTGAGGAAGTTTGTCGCCCGAGCCGCCGGTGCCATGCAGGATCAGCACGCGTTCAGCGGCGCGGCCCTGCGCGTCCTTGCGGAGCTCGCCGAGCGTGCGGTAGTGGATGCGGACTTCGTCGAGCTTCTCGCCGGAGCGGAACTGGAAGTCGCGCAACTGGGCGTCGCCTTCCTCTCCGGCGGCCCGGCAGGCTGCGGCGATGAAGAGGGCGCAGGCGGCCAGGGTTTTGAGCATGGGGGTCCGCCACTCAGACCGCGACGTCGAGGTCCGCGTAAAGAGACGCGAGCGAGAACTCCAGGTTCAGCGTGTTTACCCGCACCACCGCGCCGGGGCCACGGATCGTTCGCAGATTCCACGTTCCGTCGGAGCCTTTTCGAAGATCTCGACCATTTGGAGATCCTGCGAGACGAGCAGATACTCTTCGAACGAGGCAAGCTCCCGGTAGAGGCGGAACTTGCCACCGGCATCGTAGTCAGCGGTGGAGGGCGAAAGGACTTCAACGATGACCTTGGGATTGGTGATGGTGTCCTGGAGCTCGTCGGTGAGGGCGGGCTTCCCGCATACGACCAAGAGGTCGGGGTAGAGGAACTTCGTGGGCAGCACCCGGACGCGAAGAGGAGCCATGCTCAGGCGACAGCCGGCGGGCAGGCGCTGTTTGAGCTCGAAGGCGGCATTCGAAGTAATGACGGAGTGCCGGTAGCTGCTGGCGACCATCGGAAAGAGCTCGCCGTCGTGATACTCGCTCTTCAGTTCCGCGCGCGGTCGAGAGCGAGGTATTGTTCGACGCTGATCTTCGGGATGGCCGCAGCGCCCATCTGATCATGATAACTCCGAGCGCTGGGCGGGAGCGGGACGCGGTCTGAGGAGCCATGGAAGGGGAACTTGGCCAAGAGCGGCGGTGTCCGTATCGCAGGCGTCCGAGACCTCGCCAGGAAAACTCGAGCGGCACGGGCCGGTTCCGGACCGGCCCCGCCGCGGACGCATCGCGGGGAGCCCCAAAGCGGTTTATCATTTTGATTCGGCGCAACGCGGTCCCCCCGGAGATCCTCTGGATGACCCCGGCTGGCCTCTCAACAATTCGCATGGAACCCCTTCACCTCGTCTGCCTGGACCCCGCGCACTTTCACGCCGCCTTGGTCCAGAAGGAAATGTACGCCGCGTCTCGCCGGTGGTGACCGTCTACGCTCCGCTGGGCGGCGACCTCACGGACCACTTGGCCCGCGTGGCGCGCTTCAACCAGCGGGCTCACGAGCCGACGGCTTGGCAACTCGACATTCACACCGGCGCGGACTCGCTCGAGCGCATGCTGCGCGAACAGCCGCCCGGCCGCGTCGTGGTGCTCTCCGGGCGCAATCGCGTGAAGATCGAGCGCATCGAGCGATCGGCCGCCCAGGGCCTGCATGTGCTGGCCGACAAGCCGTGGATCCTGCGCTCGGCCGACTTGCCGCGCGTGGCGGCGGCGCTCGACGCGCCGGGCGTCCGCACCTACGACATCATGACGGAGCGCTACGAGATCACGTCCATCCTCCATCGCGAACTGGTGAACACGCCCGCCGTGTTCGGCGCGCTGGAGCGCGGCACGCCGGAGCAGCCGGCCATTTACATGGACAGCATTGCACCGGCTTCTCAAGATGGTGGCGGGCGCGCCCATGCAACGGCCCGCATGGTTCTTCGACATCGAAGAGCAGGGCGAGGCGCTGAACGACGTGGGGCACGCACCTGGTGGACCTGGCGCATTGGATCGCGTTCCCGATCAGGCGCTCGACTACCTTTCGGACATCAGTTTTCATGGCGCCCGCCGCTGGCCGACGGTGCTCGCGGCCGAGCAGTGGCGGCAGGTCACCGGCACGCCGCGGGAAGGCGCCTTCGATTACTACGGGAATAACTTCGTGAGTTACTCCGTGCGCGGCGTTCATGTGGGATTGAACGTCCGTTGGGATCTGGAGGCGTGAGCGACACTTACGAGGCCCGCATTCAGGGAACACGGTCGCGGATCGACGTGCGACAAGGGGAGGCCGAGGGCTTTCGTCCCGAGGTGTATGTGGTGCCGCAGCACGGCGGCGTACGCGCGGCGCTCGAGGCGGCGCTGGCGGGCCGCTCGGCGTGGAGGAGCGCGGCGGCGAGTTGCGCGTGTATGATTCCGGGATGAGCTGCGGGTGGGCCATGAGGAGCATTTCGCCCAGGTGACGCGCCAGTTTTTCGCCTACGTGCGGCGGCCGGAGACGCTGCCGCTTGGGAGAAGCCGAACCTGCTGGCCAAGGTATTGGGTGTCGACGAAGGGCGTCGAGCTGGCTCAACCGTGATGACCGGGCTCGGTGATCACTCCGCGCAAACCAGCCCGGGCCGATACACCTTGATGCAACAGACTCCCTGACGAGCCGCCCTGCATCGTGCCGCCGCCGGGCAGATAGATGAGCCCGTCGCGGGAACGCCGCGCCGGTGACGCCGTGGACGCCCACCGGCATGTCGGGCAGCTTCAGCCAACGGTCCGCCACGGGATCGTAGACGTCGTGATCCGGGTGGACGCCGGTGGCGAACTCACCGCCGAAGAGTGGATGCACCCATAGGCCTCCGCCGCATTCACGCCGCCGCGCGGCTTGGGCATCTGCGCGCCGGTCGACCAGCGGCCCGTGGCGGATCGTAGACCTCGACCGCGTCGGTCTGCGGGCTTTGGAAGCCGGCTTCGAAGCGGCCTCCGATGACGTAAAGCCGGTTCCGGAAGGCGACGGCGGCGAGATGATTGCGAGCGGTGGGCAGGTCGGGCAGCGTCTGCCATTCGTTGCGAGCGGGGTCGAAGACGGCGAAGTCGGAGCCGCGCGGCGGACGTCCGCCGGCCACATAGATCTTGCCGTTGATCACCACGGCCGCGCCGGCGCCGCGCGCGGTGGGCATGTTCGCCGCGCGCGACCAAGTGCGCGTGGCGGGGTCGTACACCTGCACCAGATTGGACGAACGCCGTGTTCGTGTCGGTCTGCCCGCCGATGACGTAGAGCTTGCCGTCGTGGACGGCGGGCATCGCATGGTTGACGCCGGTGGGCAGCGGCGTCGTGAGGCTCCACGTGCCCGGTGGCGAGGTCGTAGACCTGGACCGTGCTCACCGTGACGCGGCTCGCCGGATAGCCGCCGATGATGTAGAGCTTGCCGCTGAGCTCGGCGACACCCATTTCGGGAGTTCGCCTCGAGTAGCTCGGGGCGGCGTCCCCAGGCGGCGGTGGCCGGCGCGGCCAGCGCGACGGTGACCGGCGGGGAAGCGACGCCATCGGCGTCGAGCACGAGGTCGAGCGTGCCGCGCTTGCCGGCGAGCGCGGCGGGCAGCGGGCCTAGGTTCACCTGATCGAGCCCGGCGAATTGCGGGTGCGCCACCGCGGCGGCCACCGGCACGGCGGCGCCACCCAGCGTCGCGGTGACACGGCGGGCATTGCGCCAGCCCGTGCCATAGAGCGTGAGGTAGCTGCCGTTGTCGCTCACTTCCGCGGGCCGCGGATACCAGGCGTTGCCGCCCGTGAGCTTTTCAAAGAGCAGGCTTTCGCGGCGATCAGCATTGATGAGGAGACCGGCGGGCGCGCCGAGCCCGTTGGCGTTGGCGGTGAAGAAGCCGGGGGCGACGCTCTCCACGCGGACATTGGTGGCGGCGGCGATGACGCCCGCCCGGCGCAGGCGGAGCGTGAGCGTCGCGCCAGGCGTGAGGCTCGCAGGAAGCACGAGCTCGCTTGGCCCGCGGCGGCGGCCGAAGGGCTCGAGGGTTTGGTCGCCCGGCAGCAGCAGTTGCCAATCGGCGGAGTTGGCCGTGATCGCCGGAGAGAAGGCGGTGACGATCATGCCGGGCGCCACGGGCGCGTTGGCGCGGAACGTGGCGGCGGAGACGAGGTCGAGCGTGGCTTGCGCGACGAGGGTGGCGCTGGCGGCGAGGAAGAGGAGCAGGCGCGTCGTCATTCTGAGGATCAGGATAAAGGATCAATATTCGGCTTCTGTGAATTGCACTACCATCACAGGATGCCTCTCACGGCCGGCCAAGTTGCGGCGCTGCGGCGGAAGGTCGCCTGGCGCATCCTTCCGCTGGTGATCGTGCTCTACCTGGTCGCTTACCTCGACCGCGCCAACGCCGGCTTCGCCAAGCTCCGCATGGCCCGCGACCTCGGCTTCTCCGAAGAAGTGTTCGGCCTCGGCATCGGCATCTTCTTCATCGGCTACCTGACGCTCGAGATTCCGGGCGCGCGCGTGCTGGTGGAGCGCTGGAAGCGCGCGCAAGTGGTTCGCGCGCATCCTCATCACATGGGGCTTCCTCTCCGCGGCCACCGCCTTCGTCACCACGCCATTCGAGTTCTAACGCCGTCCGGTTTCTGCTGGGCGTGGCGGAAGCGGGCTTCTCCCGGGCCTGATCGTCTACTTCACGCACTGGTTCCCGTACGCCGTGCGGGGGCGCGCGATGGCGGGCTTGATCATCGCCGTGCCGTTCAGCCTGGCGTTGGGCGCGCCGCTCTCCGCGCTGTTGCTCGATGTCACCTGGGGCGGCCTGCATGGCTGGCAGTGGCTGTTCATCGTGGAAGGGCTGCCCGCGGTGGTGCTCGGCGTGGTCACCTTGTTCGCGTTGACCGACCGTCCCCGGCAAGCTCCCTGGCTGACTCCAGAAGAGGCGCGACCATCTGGAAGCCGAGCTCGCCGCCGAGGCGCAGGCGAAGGACGGCGCGCGCAAGATCCCGATCCGCGAAGCGCTGAAGCTGCGCGACGTCTGGCTGCTGGCCTTGGGAATCTTGCCACCAACACCGGCGGCTATGCACTGGGCTTCTGGATTGCCGACCACGGTGCGTAGCCTCTCCGGCGGGTCAGACCAGGCGGCGCTGCTCTACAGCGGCCTCTACTACTTGTGCGGCTTGGTGGGCGTATTGTTCTCCGGCTGGTCCGCCGACCGCACGGGCCAACACAAATGGCACAGCGCGGGCGCGATGCTGCTGGCCGCGCTGCTGCTGGCAGGCTCGACGATTCCGGGGCAGCCGTTTTCGCTGGTGATGGTGTGGCTCTGCTTCACGGGCTTGGCGGCCTATGCGTGGCCCGCGCCGTTCTGGGCCTTGCCGACGTGAGCCTGACGGCGTCGGCTGCGGCGGTGAGCATCGGTGTCATCAACATCTTCGCCAACCTCGCCGGCTACTTCGGCAATCACCTGATGGGCTGGCTGCGGCACAACGGCGCCACGGATCGTCAATGTCTGCTGCTGCTCGCTGCCTGCTATGGACTTGGCGGTATGATCGTCAGTTCGTGCGGGCTCGACGCCCTTAGGATTTGTATGCTCTCTTCTCTGTTCGATCTCACCGGAAAAGTGGCCGTGGTGAGCGGTGCGGCGCAAGGCATTGGCCGCGCCATGGCGATGGCGCTGGCCGAACATGGCGCCGACCTCATGCTCGTCGACCGCAATGGCGATGGCGCCGCGCAGACGGCCGACGCGATTCGCGCCTTGGGCCGCCGCGCGGAAATGCAGGCGCTCGATGTCTCTGACATCAACGCGATCCGGGCGCTGTTCGTGCGCGTCGACCAGGAGTTCGGCCGCATCGATTTTCTGGGCAATGTCGCCGGTGAAGCGTCGATGGCGCCGCCGGAGAGCATCGCGCCTCGAGGAGGTGGAGCAGGCCTGGCGCAACCTGGTGTTCGGCCGCTTCTGTGCGTGTCAGGAAGCCGGGGCGGCGGGATCTCGCGCAGGGCACGGGGAGCATCGTCAACATTGGATCCTTGGCCAGCATCACGGCGCTCGGCCGCGGGCATGTCGCATACAGCATGGCGATGGGCGCCGTGGCGCAGATGACGCGGGAGCTGAGCACGGAATGGGCGGGACGCGGCGTGCGCGTCACGCGATCTTGCCCGCGCAAGTGTTGAACCCGGGTCTCGCGCGGCGGATGGAGGAAGCGCCGGCGCTCGGCGAGAAGTTCCTCTCGGGCATTCCGGCGGGGCGGCTGGGCGATCCGTCGGACGTGAAGGGGTTGGCGGTGCTGCTGGCGTCCGACGCGTCGCGCTGGATCACCGGCGCGCTGATCCCGATGGACGGCGGCAACCTGGCGGTGAACGCGGGCGGTTCCGTAGGGCGGCGCGCATGATGAACTTGTATCGCACGATGCAGTTGATCCGTCAAAGCGAGGAGCAACTGGCGCGCTGCTACGCGAAGAAGCTGATCCACGGCGCGTGCCACACCTACGTGGGCGAGGAGGCGATCGCGACGGGAGTCTGCGCGCACCTGCGTCAAGAGGACGCCATCTTTTCGACGCACCGCGGCCACGGGCATGCGCTGGCAAAAGGCGTACCGCCCGCCGAGCTCTTCGCCGAGCTGTTCGGCCGCGCCACCGGCTGCTCGCGCGGCCGCGGCGGGGTCGATGCATTTGTTCGCGCCGGAGATCGGCATGATGGGCACCAGCGGCATCGTGGCGCCGTGCATTCTGCAGGCCGCGGGTGCGGGCTATGCGTTTCAACTCGCGAAGAAGGACAACGTCGGCGTGGCGTTCTTCGGTGACGGCGCGGCGAACAATGGCGCATTCCACGAGGGCTTGAACCTGGCGGGCATCTGGAAACTGCCCACGCTGTTCATCTGCGAGAACAACCAGTTTCGCCACCGAGGTGCCGTTCGCTTACGCCGCTGCGAATCCCGATGTGGCGTCTGCGCGCGGCGGCTTACGGCATGCCGGGCGTGCGGGTGGATGGCAACGATGTGGAAGCCGTCGCCGAGGCCGCGCGGGAGGCGGTGGACCGGGCGCGTTCGGGCGGCGGTCCGACGTTGATCGAGTGCCTGACCTATCGCACGCGGCCGCATGCGGAGGGCATGGGCGACTACACGTATCGCTCGCGGGAAGACGTGCAGGCGTGGCGTGAGCGCTGCCCCGATCCAAACGTTATCGCGCAGCGCTGATCACGAGTGGTCGGGCGACCGAAGCCGAGCTCGACGCCATCGACGCGGAGGTGGCGGCGGCAGTGGAGGACGCCAGCCGAAGCGCCGAAAGTGCGCCGTGGCCCGCGGCGGAGGACGCCACGACGCATGTGTACTCGTTGCCAGGCCCGCGCTCGACGGAGCTCGAAGCCAACGAAGGGCGTGAACTGTCGATGGCGGCGGCGACGGCTCGAAGCGTTGGATGCGGAGATGGCCGCGAACCCGGCGATCTTCGTGATGGGCGAAGGCATCGGCGTGCGCGGCGGTAACTTCGGCACCACGGCGGGCTTGTTCGCCAAGTACGGCGCGGCACGCCTGCGCGACACGCCGATCTGCGAGCGCGGCTTCACCGGCCTTGCGTGCGGCGCGGCGATGACGGGCGCGCGGCCGATTGTCGACTTCATGTTCATCGACTTTCTGAACGACGCCTTCGGCGAAGTGGTGAACCAGATCGCGAAGATGCAGTACATGAGCAGCGGACGGCTGAAATGCCGGTGCTGATGCGGGGCTGTATCGGCATTGGTCACGCGGCGGCGACGCATCACTCGGGCAGCTACTACTCGATCTACAGCCACATTCCGGGCCTGCGCGTGGTGGTGCCCTCCACGCCGTATGACGCGAAGGGCTTGTTCCTGCGCGCGCTGCGCTGTGACGACCCGGTGCTGTTCCTCGAGCCGCGTGAGCTGATGGCGGTGAAGGGACCGGTGCCCGTCGAGCCCTATGAGATCGAGTTCGGAAAGGCGCCGTGTGCTGCACGCCGGACGGCAGGTGACCGTCGTTGGGATTGCGCTGATGGCGCAGCGCGCGTTGGAAGCGGCGCGGCTGGTGGCCGCGGAAGGCATCTCGGTGGAGGTGATCGATCCGCGCACGGTGTCGCCGCTCGATACGGCGGCGATTCTCGGGTCGGTGGCGAAGACGGGACGGCTGCTGATCGTCGAGGAGACGTTCGGGGCCGTGCAGCCTGGGCGCGGAGATCGCCGCGCAGGCGGCTTCGAACGATGGCTTCGACTTCCTGGATGCGCCCATCGCGCGGTTGAATGGCGCCTTCGCGCCGACGCCGTACAGCCCGCCGCTCGAGGCGGCGGTGATTCCAAATGTCGAGGCGATCGCCGAAGCGATCCGCCGGCTGGTGCGGGAGTAAACGCGATGGCGATCGAGATCACGGTGCCGCGTTTGGGCTGGTCGTCGGAAGAAGGCCTGTTCGGCGGCTGGTTGTAAGGGCGACGGCGAAGCAGTGAAGCAGGTGAGCCGTTGTTTGCGCTCGAGAGCGACAAGGTGACGATGGAAGTGGAGTCGCTCGACGCGGGTGTATTGAAGATCGGTCCGGACGCGCCGGAGACGGGCGCCACCGTGCAAGTGGGGCAAGTGATTGGCCATTTGCTCGCGCCCGGCGAGGAGAGCCCGGCGCGGCAGGCGGTGAGCCCCCGGGCGCGAGCACGCGCGAAGGAGTTGGGCGTCGACTTGGCGGCGGTGGCTCCGGCACCGGGAGCGCGCCGGGTGGTGGAGGCCGACGTGTTGCGCGTGGGGGCGTCCGCCGTCGCGCGGCCGGCAGGTGATCGCCCAGCGCCTCGAGGAGAGCTTCCGCGCGCCGCATTTCTACGTGCATGCGGAGGCCGACGCCTCATTCCTGGTGCGGACGCGCGAGGACCTGGTGGGAGAGATCGAGCGCGCGCACGGCGTCCGGCCTCAGTTACAACGACTTGCTGATCAAGGCCATCGCGCTGGCGTTGAGCGAGCATCCGGCGGTGAACGCGCAATGGCGCAACGGAGCCGTGGTGTCGTTGGATACCATCGAGGTCGCGCTGGCGGTGCAGACGCCGGGGGCATTGTTGACGCCGGTGATCCGAGGGCCGATCGCCGATCGCTGGTGGAGCTTGCGTTGTCCCGGCAGGCGCTGGTGGAGCGTTGCCTGAAAGGCGGCATTACGCCAGCGGAGCTCGCCGGCGGTAGTGTGACGCTGTCGAACCTCGGCCCGTTCGGCGTGGACCGGTTCCAGGCGATTCTGAATCCGCCGCAGAGCGCGATCGTGGCGGTGGGCCGCATTGCGAAGCGGCCGTTCGTCGACGGCGACGCCTTGGTGGTGCGGCCGACGGTGGCGATCTCGGTGTCGGTGGATCACCGCGTGGTGGACGGCGTCGCGGCGGCGGGCTTCTTGCGGTCGCTGGTGCGCGCGGTAGAGTCGCCGGCGCGGTTGGTGATGGGACGCAGCCCTGCTGGCCGTTGACCGCTGCCGCGCCGCTCGAGATCTCCTAATTCCACACGCGCCTTCTCCGCCAGCGCGGACAGCCGCGCCACCACCGCCGGCTCGCGCGCCAGCCGATCGTCGGTCTCGCCCGGGTCGGCCACCACGTCGTACAACCTTCCGGGTCCACCCGGCTCCAGCTTGCCTTGCAGGTTCGTCATCCGGCGTTCGAGCGGCAGCACCAGCTTCCAGCGGCCACTGCGCACGGCCTGCAACTGCGGCCCGTAGTAGTAGAAGAACGCTTCATGCGGCGAGCGCGCGCCCTTCTTTCCCGCGAGCAAAGGGCCGAGGTCGCGTCCATCGATCGCGTGCTTCCCCACTTGCCACCGGCCAGCTGGGCGAAGGTCGGCAGCCAATCCATCAGCGTGATCAACTCGCCCGACGTGCGCCCGGCCACAATCCGGCCCGGTCCCCACGCGATGCACGGCACGCGCTGGCCGCCTTCCGCGATGGTGTAGCCCCAGCCGCCGAGCGGCTGGTTCGAGCCGCTGCGCCCATCCACGCGCGGCGCGCCGTTGTCGTTGGTCCAGACGATGATCGTGTCGCGCTCGAGCCCCGAGCCGGCGGACGGCCGCGACGATCTCGCCTGTCGACCAATCCAGCTCTTCCACCGCGTCGCCCCACGCTCCGCGTTTCGATCGTCCCTGAAAGCTCTCGCTCGCGAAGGGCCGCGACGTCGAGCCCGGCATCGCATGCGCCAGATACAGGAAGAACGGCCGCGCGCGATGCTTCTCGAGGAAAGCGACGGCGCGCTCCGTGTAGCGCTGCGTCAAGGTATTGCGGTCGGCCGGATCTTCGATGACGCGATCCTGATCGATGAGCGGCAGCGGCTTCATGTCGTCGCTCCAGGGATGCCGAACCACTCGTCGAAGCCTTGCCGCGGTGGGAGGAAGTCGGCCTGGTCGCCCAGGTGCCACTTGCCGAGCATGCCCGTCGCGTAGCCGCGGGCTTTCAGCATTTCGGCGATGGTGAGCTCGTCCGGATGCAGGCCGTTCGGCGAATGCGGGCCGCAGCACGAAACCGTCGGGCGTGGTGCGATCGAGGCCGACGCGGCGCGGATAGCAGCCGGTCAAAAGCGCCGCGCGTGACGGCGTGCAGACGCCGCTGGCGGCGTAGCAATCGGTGAAGCGGAGCCCGCCGGCCGCGAGGGCGTCGACGTGGGGGGTGCGGAGGTCGGTGGCGCCGTAGCAGCCGAGGTCGCCGTAGCCGAGGTTGTCGCACAGGATCAGGATGATGTTCGGCGGACGGCGCCGGAGGGCCGTGGTGAGAAAGCTTCGCCGGAGCACGAGTTCATTCTAATGCGTGTGGCTTGACCCCTCTTCCCATCGGCTCCCGTATGCACGGGGTAGAGCCGGCATCCCGGCTCGAGGATCTCTTCCATGCAACCACTTCGCCAAACCGGCCTGCTCGTCTTGCTGGCCATCGTCCCCTCTGCTTTGCCCGCGGCCGCCATCTACGGCTCGCTGGTTCCCGGCGCCAATACTCTGGCGGCCACCGATGACGGTTCGTCGCCGTTGACGCCGCTCGGCTTCTCGGCCAACATATTTCGGCACGCCTTACACGAGCCTTCACGCCAACAACAAACGGCAACGTCACTTTCGGCGGTGCCCTCCCACCTATGTGCCATTCGCTCTCACCGGGGCGACGTCCCGGCCGATCATCGCGCCGTTTTTTCTCCGACGTCGACACGCGGGGAACCGGGCTCCGGCCTGCTGACCTACGGTACGAACACCTTGACCACCAACGACGGAGTGTTGCGGAATGTCTTCGTCGCCAACTGGGTCAACGTGGGCTATTACAACACTCGCGCCGACAAGTTGAATAGCTTTCAGCTCCTGCTGGTGGACCGGGGCGCTGGCGATTTCGACATCGTCATGAACTACGACAAGGTCCAATGGGACACCGTCCAGAGCACCACCGGCTTCCGCAGGTTGGCTACTCAGCGGGTTCGGGCACGCCCGGAACCTACTTTGGGTTCAACGGCTCCGGTGTCTCCGGGGCGTTTCTCGACAGCGGTCCCCTGGCGACGGCGCTCATTCTGAACAGCAATGTGTCTCTCTCGGATCCGCTCTACACCCGGGTGGATGGCGCTACGTGTTCAACGTCCGCAATGGGACGGTGAACTCGAGCGAGATGCCGGAGCCCTCGACGTTCGCTCTCGTGCCCGCCGCCGGAGCGCTGCTCTGGTGGCTGCGGCGCCGCCGCTGCTGCGCCTCCTGACCCAGCCGGTTTGGCCCTTGGACTGCACCCTGTCTCCATCATGCAGGCGGGAGACACGGTGCTCGAGATCCGGGCCGTCTCCAAGACCCTACGGCACCGGACCGCTGGCCGTCCGCGCACTCGACGGCGTCGACCTCACTATCCAGGCCGGCGAACTCGTCGTGATCCTTGGCCCTTCCGGCAGCGGAAAGTCTACGCTACTCAACATTCTGGGCGGCCTCGACACGCCCACTTCCGGTGAGCTCCACTACCTCGACCACGACCTCGGCCGCGCCGGTGAAGGCGAGCTGACACGCTACCGCCGGAGCACGTCGGCTTTGTCTTTCAGTTCTACAATCTGATCCCGAGTCTGACGGCACTCGAGAATGTTCAGTTGGTGACCGAAATCGCCCAGCACCCCATGCCCGCTGGCGAACTCTGGCGATGGTGGGTCTGACGAACCGCCAGCGCCACTTCCCGGCCGAGCTCTCCGGCGGCGAGCAACAGCGCGTCGCCATTGCCCGCGCCCTCGCCAAGCGGCCGGACATTCTGCTGTGCGACGAACCCACCGGCGCGCTCGACGTACAGACGGGGCGGCTCGTGCTCGAAGCCATCGATCGCATCAACCGCGACCTGGGCACAGCCACGGTGCTCATCACGCACAACGCCGTCATCGCCGGCATGGCGACGCGCGTCATCCGCATCTCCGGCGGGTTCATCGCGTCGATCGAAGCGAACTCACGCCGCTTGTCGCCGCAGGGAGCTGGAGTGGTGACATGGCGATGCTCGAACGCAAAGCCGTGCGTGAAGTGCTCCGCCAGCGGGGCCAGGCGATCGCCGTGGCCGCTGTCGTCGCCTGCGGCATCGCCATGTTCGTCACCATGCGCAGCGCCTGGTTTCGCGCTGGTCGCTTCGCAGCAGGCTTACTACACTGGCTATCGCTTCGCCGACGTGTTCGCGCAGGTGAAGCGCGCGCCGGCTCGCGCTCGGCGACCGCCTGCGCACGCTGCCCGGCGTGCTCGACGTGGAGCCGCGGCTCGTCTATGAAGCCAACCTCGATGTCGCCGGGCTCGACGAGCCGGCCACCGGCCGCTTCGTCTCGTTGCCCAAGCGCCTGAACGCCTGTGCCTGCGCGCGGGACGCTGGCCAGCGACGCGATCGGCGAAGGAGATCGTCGTGAGCGAAGCCTTCGCGAGCGCCAACGCGCTCCAGCCCGGCCACTCCGTGCGCGCCGTGCTGAACGGCCGCTGGACGCCGCTGCGGATTACCGGGCATCGCCATTTCGCCAGAGTATGTCTACGAGCTCCCGAGCGGCGGCATCTTCCCCGACAACCGCCGCTTCGGCGTGCTGTGGATGGACCCCGACGCGCTGGCCGCCGTCTTTCACATGACTGGCGCGTTCAACGACGTGAGCATGACGCTGGCGCCCGGCGCTTCGGAGAAAGAGGTGATTGCCCGGCTCGACCGCGTTGCTGGCGCGTTATGGCTCGCGCGGCGCCTACGGCCGCGACGAACAGATCTCCCATCGCTTTCTGAGCGACGAGATCCGGCAGGACCGCATCACGGCCCTGTGGGTGCCCACGATCTTCCTGGCCATTGCGGCCTTTCTCACGCATGTGGTGCTCTCGCGGCTCATCGCCACCGAGCGTTCGCAGATCGCCGTGCTGAAAGCCTTCGGCTATTCCGCCGGCCCGATTCTCCGCCACTACATCGAGTTCGCCTTGATCCCGGTGCTGACCGGCGCGGTGGTGGGCATCGTGGCTGGCGCGGAGCTCGGCGGGGCCTGGCGAACCTCTATGCGAAGTACTTCCGCCTGCCGGAGCTGCGCTTCGAGGCGGATGCCGTGCTCATCGCGCAATTCGCTCGCCATCGCCGCGGCCACGGCGGTCGCCGGAGCGTGGCTGCCCGTGCATGGTGCGCTCGCGCTGATGCCGGCCGAAGCGATGCCAGCCGCCGAAGCCGGCGGCTTATGCCCGCGGGATCGCGGGAAAGGCTGGGCTTGGCGCCGCACCTGTCGCTGGCCGTGCGGGATGATTCTGCGCCAGCTCGAGCGGCGTCCGTGGCGCGCGTTCATCTCCGTGCTCGGCATGGGCACTGCCGCCGCCGTGCTGTTGATGAGCCACTTCTTCACCGACACCATCAACCTGCTGCTGCACTTCCAGTTCGAGCTCGTCTCGCGGGAGACGGCCACGGTCGTGTTTCGCGAGGCGCTGCCCGCGCGCGTACGCTTCGAGCTCGCGCGGGCTGCCGGGTGTGACCGCCGTGGAGGGCTTCCGTGCGGTTGCCCCGTCCGGCTGCGCACCGCACATCGCACGTATCGCATTGCCATCCAGGGACTCGCGCCGGGCGCGCGTCTGCATCGCATGGTCGACCGCGACGGGCAGGTGTTCCCGCTGCCGGAGCACGGCCTCGTCATGACCAGCGCGCTGGCTGACATGCTGGCGCTGCGCCCGGGCGATCCGGTAACCGTCGAGGTCCTGGAAGGCGAGCGCCCCGTGCGCGTGCTGCCGCTGGCCGCCACAGTCGACGAGCTCTTGAGCCTGTCGGTGTATGTCGATCAACGGGAGCTCGCGCGGGTGCTGGGCGAAAGCCCGCGGCTGTCGGGCGCCTTTCTCGAGACCGCTTCGCCGCCGGCTCTGTTGGCTCAACTGAAACGCAAGCCCGCGGTGGCTGGTGTGATGGTGCGCGAGGCAATGATCCAGAGCTTCCGGCAGACCATTGCCGAAAGCATGTCGATTTCCACGCGGCTCATCGAGTTCTTCTCCGTCGTCATCGCCTTCAGCATCGTCTACAACGGCGTGCGCATCGCGCTGTCGGAGCGCGCGCACGAGTTCGCCTCGCTGCGCGTGCTCGGCTTTACGCGCGGCGAGATCGCCACGCTGCTCATGGGCGAGCAGCTGGTCATTCTGCTGGCGGCCACGCCGATGGGCCTGTGGGATGGGCAAAGGTCTTTGGCGCCTGGATGGCGAGCCTGATGAGTACCGATCTGTTCCGCGCGCCGCTGGTGATCGCCCCGGGCGTCCTATCTTCAAACGTGCAGCGTGCTGCTGCTGGCCGGTCTGCTTTCCGCCGCCATCGTGCTGCGCGGCGTGTGGACGCTCGACCTGACGGCGGCGCTCAAGACCAGGGAGTGAAACACCGTCATGCGAACCAAATGGTTCTCTCTCATCGTGATTGTGGCCGTGGCGGCGGGCGCCTGGTGGTGGACGGCCCGGCCTCAGCCGTTAGCTGTTGAAACGGCGGCGGTGACGCGCGGGCCACTCGAAGTGTCGATCACCGAGCAGGGCGAAACGCGCGCGCACGACCACTACACCGTCACCGCGCCCGTGGCCGGCCGCCTGTTGCGCATCGAGCTCCACGCGGGCGACCGTGTCGCGCGCGGGCCAGATTGTCGGCACCTTGCAGCCGGTGCCGCTCGACGTTCGCACGCGCGCCGAAGCCGAGGCGCGGGTGGCCGAGGCGGAGGCGTTGCGGCAAGAGTCGATCTCCCAGATCGCGCGGGCGCAAGCGGCGCTCGACCTCGCGCAGCAGGAACTCGCGCGGGCGACGAAGCTCACGAACTCGGGCGACCTGCCTCGCCAGAAATACGACCAGACGCGGAGCGCGGCGACGCTGGCCCAGCGCGACGTCGACGCCGCGCGGCATCGCGAAACGGCGGCAGCGCATGAGGTGGAGCGCAGTCGAGCGGCGCTGATCGCGACCGGCTCCGGTGCTCCGGCAGCCATCGCCGTACGGTCGCCGGTGGCTGGCCGCGTGTTGCGAGTCGCCGAGCCGAGCGAGCGCATTCTGCTGCCTTCGGAAGCGATCCTGACGATCGGCGATAGCGGGCGGCTCGAGGTGGTGGTGGATGTGCTTTCGACCGATGCCGTCAAGATCCGCGCCGGACAGACGGTGTGGCTCGAGCAATGGGGCGGCGAGCGCGCGCTGCGCGCCGTGGTGCAGACGGTGGAGCCTTGGGCGTCACGAAGGTTTCGGCGCTGGGTGTTGAGGAGAAGCGCGTCCCGGTGCGGGTCGACTTCGCCGATGCTCCCGGCCCCTTGGGCGACGGCTATCGCGTGGAAGCGCGCGTGGTGCTGTGGTCGGCGGCCGATGTGCTGAAGGTCCCCGTGAGCGCGGTGTTCCGCTGCGGCGAAGCCTGGTGCGTGTTCACCGTCGACGCGGGTCGCGCGCAGCGGCGCGAGGTGAAGCTGGGGCACCGCAACGACGCGGAGACGGAGGTGGCCGGAGGGCTCGCCGCCGGGCAGCGCGTGGTGGTCCACCCGCCGCGGGGTTTGAGCGACGGGGCGGCCATTTCACCTCACTGAATGTAGGGATCCAGGTTCGGCGAACAGCAGGGCTTCTCGACCGGCTTGCGCACCATGAACTCCCTGCGGGTGTTGTGCTTGTCGTAGAGGTGCAGCAGCCAGCGACCATTGCGCGCGATGGCCGGTTCGCGCCCGCGGCTTGTAGCGCGCGCCCACCAACTCTCTATACGCACCCAGAATGTCGAGCGAGGCGACGCCCGACGATTACAGGCAGCTTTATCCCCGAGCGGCCCGCGACCGGGTGATCCACACCAAACTGGCGGCTGCCAGAGCCCAGGTGCCCGGTTCCGGAACCGGGCTCGCGGGCGCCTGGACGTCCAACTGCACGGCCAGGCTTTCCGTGATGGCATCGCCGATCACGTTGCCGGGCGTGATGGTGTCGAAAGGATCGCCGTCGAAGAGGAAGTAGGTCACCTCGAGATTGATGAAGGGGCTTCAGCCCGATGGGCGAAAGCGGGTCGATTTCGATGGTCGCCAGACTCGTGCCCAGCAGGCTCACCCCGGGCGCCAGACCCGCGAACGTGAAGAGGGAGGAGAGCTCGTCGAGGAAGGTGGCGGGCAAACCGTAGGGCGCGGGATTGCTCGTCAGCGCGACCGAGCTCACCAGGAGCCATTCGGTGCTGAATGTGTTGTCCACCTGGACGGTCCAGCCCACAAGGTCGCCCGGGAATCCGGAGGCGACCGTCGTTGGCGTGAAGACGATGGCGGCGGGGGAGAGCGAGGCAGCGAACAAGGAGAGAGAGAGAGTATTTTGTTGATCATTGGTTTTGGAACGATGAAACAAGTTGGTCAGATCGGGGCCGTAACGGAGTAACTGTAAGTGCCTCCGAGCCACCCGTAGGAGATGCGGAGGCGAATCAGGCGAACGCCGGGTGGCGTGCTCAAGTGAATGGGGAAGCTGGCGGTGGCCCCGGGGCGAGCGCGGGCGCGAAGACGACGCCCACCGGCGTCGTCACCAGAACGCCGGACGGGCCGCCTTGCGAGAGCTCGATCACGGGCTGGAACAAGACGACGTTCTCCGCCGTGGTCCCCCCGGTGTTGCGGACGGTGATGGTCCAAGTACGCTCGTTGGGATTGGCGCCGTTCGTTCTGACGGGCGCGCCGACCGGTGCGACGAAGGCGGGCGTGGGCGAACCGAAGAGGCGTTCACCGACTTCGGCCCGTTCATCGTCATCTGAATCGTGCGAGGGGTGCTGGTGGAATCACCCGTGTAGCGCTGGAAGCCGAAGCCGGGGCTGGGCGTCGCCGTGATGGTGACCACGGAGCCCGCGTCGTGCAGCGTGGTGCCGCTAGGGGTCACCGTGCCCGGGCCCGTTCACGCCGGTGGTCAGCAGGAACTGCTGCTGGGGCGGGCGAAAAACATAAGCTTCGGCCGTTGGCCCGCCGGGGGCGCCCACCACGATCGTGGAGAGATCACCGGAGAGCGCCACCGCCGCGCCGAATCGATTCTCGGGCACCACATAGACGACGTTCGTTCCGTTGTCGGAAACCTTGGCGGGCTCGAGGGTCTGCTGCAGGGAATACACCCCGCCGAGCGTTGGTAGACATAAGTGGCGAACCGCGCCTCGGAAGCGGCGTTCAAGAAGGCGGAGGCGCCCACGATCAACCGGTTGCCGGACGAATCGAGCGCGAGGGACGCACCGAACTTCCCGAGGATGGAGGGCAGCGGCGACGGAATCACGGCTTGTTGGATCCACGAGAGCCGGCGCCCGAGTAGACGAGCACCCTGCCCTGGAACAGCTTCGAGCCGGTGAACGAGAGGTCGCTCAGGAGCAAAGTGGTTCCGCTGGCGTCCAAGGCCGCAGGACCTTTGAATGGCAACGGCGCGGCGGCCACCTGAACCCCGCCAGCGACTGGAGCACCGCTCCGCTGGCTACCACGGTGGCGCCCGCCGCGTCGATGGCCACTCCGTTGTCGCTATTGACTGGCAAGCCAGCGGGGAGCAGGAGCGCGGTGGCGGTCCACGTGCCGGCGCTGCGCTTGAAATATGACTTGTCCAGAGACGGCCGTGTTGCCATCGGGCGTCATGGCGACCACCGAGGAGCCATCGGCAAAGGACTGAGTGGCAGTCCAGCCGCCGCCGCGCTCGAAGAAACGAACCGTGCCGTCCACCACGATGACGGCGATATCGCCCGCGCCATCATGGCGGCGCCAGTGGCGTAACCCGGATGAAGCGACGCTTCGGAGTTCCATGTTTCGCCGCTTCTCAGCCACGCGCTGGGCGACACGCCGCCCGCAATTGCACGCGAGCCATTCGCGTTGACGGCCACTGCGGCGCCGAGTTCAAATTTGACCGTTGAACAGGCGCGCGCCGCTCCA
>JAZKJV010010890.1:0-237652 GCA_037367405.1 Ottelia alismoides
TTAGCCTCCTTCATTCGTAGCTCTGGAATTGACAGATATGCAGAAATTTTGATATACTGGAAGTTATTAGAACATTATGGAGTCCACCTCAATGCGAAACCTTAATTATACATTAGGGATTTTTACCCGACAGACCCTATAATTTTTGCTAATGACCTTTACGACCTTTGAAACATCGATATTCCTCCCTCGACCCCGTAAACTTGCTCCGTCTTACCCCACATACCCTGCCGTTAATTTTAACTTTATTTGAGTCAATTACTTGGGTTAGTCTTGAGTTAATCTAACCAATGAAATCCAACGGCGGATATTCCACCCCCATGTTCTTTCCAAAGGTACACAGAGGCGCTCTGGAACCTGGAGAGGGAAGTGCGCAGTCGCTATTCCGTCAGCACAAACCTGACCTGGGAGGAGCTCCTGGAGATGCTCGTCCTAGACGGTTGCTTCGTCCTCGAATTACTGGTCAAACGTGCTGTGGGAAGCGTGGGCTCCCCGTGGAAGGATGTCAAGTGGAACCTACCGCTGCTGAGGAACGATCTGCTTCTGCTCAAGAACCAGATCCCTTTCTTCGTCCTGAGAACCTCTACGACAACTCACGCATCCCTTTCCCAGACGATATGGACATTAGTCTGTTGGATCTAACACTTCATTACATCGGCAAGGACAAGGTGAAGGACTGGCCGAGCTCCGAAATTTCGAGCTCGATACACCATCTCCTCCACTTGAATCACTCGTGCGGAGGGGGGACAGAGGGGATGAGGCATGGGCGGGGGGGGGGGGGGGGGGCAGAGGGGAGGAGGCCTTTGCGGAGGGGAGGAGGTCTGGGCGGAGGGGAGGTCAGGCTGAGGGGAGGAGGCCTGGGCGGGGCAGAGGCGGAGGGGATGAGGCTTGACCGGGGAGGCGAAGGTGAGGAGGCCTGGGCGGGGCAGAGGCAGAGGGGATGAGAGGCAGAGGGGGCGAGGGGCGAAGGACGGAGGGAGGGGGGCCAGACGACGGGGAGGGCGAGTGGGGTGGGAAACAAAGATGAGGAGGAGGGAGAGGGGGATGTCATTGAATGTAAATTTGATAAATAAAATGGGTATAATGTAAAAGAACATAACAGAATCCGTTTAGTATAACGGGTAAATGGATGGGGGTTAGCCACAAGGTCTGTATGGTAAGGGTTAGCAAGTTTACGGGATCGAGGGAGGAATATCGATGCTTCAAAGGTCGTAGAGGTCATTGGCAAAGATTATATGATCTGCCGGGTAAAAATCCCTATATATTACTATCTTCAAATCCTTGGAATATTTCTGTCTTGATATGGATTATACTGTCATTCATATAGATCTCTGGATGTTGTAAAGATTTCGTTCAGACAGTATGAAGTTGTGGAATTTCTATCCCACAAGAACACTGTATCATTAATTCTTATACTGTATGATTATACCATTTATTTTGCTAAGCATTCACTTCAACTAGTACGCATTACTTGTGCATGCATGAATTGGTAGATCCAAGTCCAAGGCCTATTTTGGGTTCACTCAGAGCAATGAATTGGTAGATCCACGTCCATGGCCTAATTCAGGTTCACTCACAGCTTTGACAACTACTGTTGCGATATTTGTATTAGTTATTTTCTATGTTCTATTTATGCTATTTACCCATAGAGCTTTTCTCCTATATAAGAGAGCTCTAGGGCTGAGAATAAATTATCTTTTCATTCTCTCATTCCACATGGTATCAGAGCGACGGTCCTAGACCGATGCCTATGCCCTAAATCCGTGCCCCCACCAAAAGCCACGCCGCCGTCGCCGACGGTCCAGAGCCCTAGCGCCGCCGCCGTCGTGCTCCTTCCCCCTTGCGCTCTCTCGCTCGCCGTGCGTGGCCTTGCGCGCCTGTCCTTCGCGCGGCATGTCCCTATCGTGCGCATCTCTTGCGTGCTTGGTTGTGCCCTAGCGCGCACATCTTGTGTCCCGCGCGCTCTCTCGAGGAAGGTTACAGCCTAGGTCTTCAGAGACACTTTCGTGATATGGAAGGGATTGTTGATGACACGAAAACCCGAGCGACTAAGGTAATCAGGTGTATCTAAGATGGTCGTTGCGACCTCGGTCACTCAGACGTGTCAATCAAGAAAAATATCAGACCACTCGAAACGAATAAAATCAATCAGGCACAAAGATAGCGGTCCAGCTATGAGTTTAACCTGGTATAGCTCACAGGGTCGAACTCGAGGAGCACGGGTTGGCCAAAGGCCTACGAAGTAGTAAAAAGGAAATAAAATAAAGACAAAATATTTTTAGTGATTTTTAATTATTTTTATATTTTTTTGGATTTTTAATATGTGAAGAAAACAAAAGAAACACAAAAGCAAACACACTTTGGCTAATTATTTAATGTGTCAAAAATCAAGCAAAAATTCAAACAAAAATATTTTTATGTTTTTTATGTTTTTTAATGTTTTTGGTGAATTTTTGATAATTTTCTAATGTGTATTTTATTTTCTAAAAATCAAACAGTAGCTAAAATGCAAGGTACTGTCCAGCCAGGTCCAAAAGCCCTAGATAAAATAACTAAGGAACTCAAAAGGGCCTGGAGGTATTTTTCCTGTAAACTAGGTAAAACAAGGAAAATTTGAGTACCAAAATTATTGTTTTTGGATTTTTAGGTGATTCAATAGAATTTTTATGGGTTTTTAGGTGTTTTTAAGTTTTTATGGTTTTTAATCAGTCAAAAATAGCCAAAATTGGCTAGAAAATAAAGGAACACAAAATAAACAGTACCTAATTTTTATAGAATTTTTGAGGGGGTTTTTATATTTTTTTGGGGTTTTTAAAACTAGACAGTGGCTAAAATGTAGGTTTTTGAATTTTTAAAAATAACAAATAAACTCAAAAATGTCCTCAAAAATTCTCAAAAATCCTACACATGGCAGGAGCCATGTGTCAAATTTTCATCGAATTTGGAGGTGATTTGATATTTTATTCAAAAATCACAAGAGGGCACTGTGCACAAGGACTGAAGTGCAAATACCCTAAGTTCTGGGGGTCCAGGTGCAAAATTCCCAGCAAAACACGCGCGAGGCGCGTGCCTGGGGCACTCAGGGACCTATATGTAATAAAAATAAGGTCCTGGGACTAATTGATAACACGTACCAAAAGTCCGAGGACCTTAGTTGCAATTTACCCACAAATAAACGCACATGCGTAATAAAAACATTCACAGGGGCATAGATGCAAATACTAAAAAGTTTTCATTCATTTATGAACATCCATAACTGCAGGGAATATATTGCAAATAACCCAAAATCACACGTGACGAAGCACGTGGCTCACACAGACAGGGGTATAAGTGCAAATCGCTAAAGTACGAGGTCCAATATGCAAAATACCCTAAAACTAAACAACTGGCTAAAATATTTACAGGACTAAAACGAAATAAAAGACGAGAAAGGGCCTAGGGGTAAATTACCCTTTATTAAGTCGCCCGATGGATGCGCGCCACGTGGGTGGATGGACGGCTGGAAACGGGTGGCACGCCAACGCTGAGGTCCTCGCAGCGATCGGACGGCTGAGGATGTGCCACGTGGGAGATCGAAGGGGTGCGGTGCTCGGTGGCTACCCCTCATGCAACGGACGGTCCTGATCGCCTCTCCAAGATCTGACGGTGTCTGGCTCTCCTCAAGTGAACGGTCTGGATACGAACTGGAGGTCGAGGACAATCGAACGGTCGGGGAGGATGCTGGAAGAACAGTCGGCCGGCGAGCTTCGCCGGCCTCGTGCGAGCGCTGGTCTCCTCCCCTGCTGCCTCTGAAGATCGGAAAAGGTCCGCGATGATGCTCCGCAGCTGATGGTCGGCTCCGATGGCCCAGCCGAGCCCTGGAGGGCTCCGGCAAGGTCGGCGGAGGAGAAGCTCCTGTCTGAATGTCGGGAGGACTTAGATAGCCTCCTCTGGTCCTGCAAAATGGCTCAGAAGCTTCGCGGGTCGAGGGCAAAATGCCTCGACCCAGTTAGGCTACGTGGGGATGGTCTGTGCGTCGGTGCGGACGAACCCCGGCGAAGCGACGGCGAGGGGATTCGAATCCCAGCTTCTGTGCGAGCTGGGTTGAACGGAGGGGCGGAGAAGGTGCGCGGAGGGAAGGCGGAGATGAATATGGATTCCGATGATCGAATGGGAACGCGAGATGGTCGGAATCGACGAAGACGGCGGCGGTGCGATTTGGGGCAAAATGGAAATTGAAGGAAAGGGCGAAGCTAAGGGATTACCTGGGTGGTGAAGTAGACTGGGCTGGAGCTGGGGAAGCTCCCGGTCGTAGCCTCGAGGGTCGTCTGGGCCCGAGGCTCAGAGCTCACACCAATGGCGGAGCTACGGCGGAGCTACTCGCCGGATCAGTGGTCCGGCCACTCTCTCCTCGCTGCAACACGGCCAACCTGGAGCTGTCACCTCGGGGGTAGCTGTGGAGGTCACGGGACGAAGAATGGAGAGCCAAAGATGGCGCGGGAAGGCGGCTGAGCTCACGATTTATATGGCTAGGGGTCCGAAAAGAGGGGGTCCGGGCAAGCTCAGGAGCGCGCGGATCCCGAGGGAGCGGCTCCGGCGAGGCTGCCGGACGCGAGTGGAGTGATCCGGTCCCGGGGTTTGGTGGATTGGCGATCGGGTCATCTGTGGAAAAATTGGAGAAAACGGGTCGGGCGAGGAGGACCCGGCTCTGGTGGTCCTGGGGGGATAGTTGACCGGGGGTCAACAATCCCCCGTGGACCAATCAGAGGCCGCCAAGCTATGAAATTTTATTTAATTATTTTGAGTTAGAAAAAGGCCGAATTTACAAAAACTTAAAACATGAATTATTTTTATTTTATTTTTTTTCTATTTTTTTGTGATTTTTAATTAATTTTTGGAAATAAAAATAAGGTATTTACATTATATAGCTATATATAGGTATAAATACAATATGTACGTTTTTGATTTTTGATTTTTAATTATTATTTTTATACAATTTTATTCCTATTTTATATTTTATTTATTTATAGAATAAAATGAGGAATAAAAGGGTATTTTTATTTGGTTTTTATTTTTTTTATATATAGGTAAAATAAATAGATATATACATCTACACACATGATATATATACAGTGTATTTTTATATTTTGAATTTTGTAATTTTTATTTGATTTTTGTTTTGAGTCTTTTCATTTTATTTATTTACAATATATAACCTAGAATATTTACAAAAAGTTTAAAAAATGATTTTATTTATTTACAAGGTTGAATAAATATAGGAGTATGGTCTATGTACATGGTGAAAGGGCATTTTTGAACCTTTTGATTTTCAAATTTTTATTTTGTTTTTAATATTTTCTAAATATATACAAATATGTACAAGCATATTTTTGGGTGAGGAAAATATAGTTTTATTTATTTACAAAATTTTACACATGAGCCCCTATCTCCCTCTACTTTGGTTTTTTATGCGGTCAGGCCCATGTTGAGCCCTCCCTTGGGTTAGGTTGCTCAATATTTATTCTAAATATTTCCCTCTTTTTCTTTTTAATCTTTATTCTTTTATTTTTGCACAAAAACATGCTAATTATAAGTTTTTACAAAATGCATGCTTTTGCTAATTATTCCTATTTACACATATCTACATGCATTTGCATAAGGTTTTTGTATCTAAAATATAAGAATAAAGAGTGATGAATGGGTATTCATCACCCCCCTATACTTAACTTTGCTAGTCCCTTAGCAAACACTTATTTGAAAAAGAAGTGAAAAAGAAAGAAAGAAAAAGAAAAGGAGGATGTACATGGATCAAGGTTGATTATTAAACTTGCCTTCATTAAATTGAGGTATGGAGCTCAATCAGATCTTTGGATTATTAATGTGTCGGAACCTTATTTAGACTTAAGCTTAAAACCTAACAGCCTCTAAGTTCCACTACTCTATAATCAAGACTCCTCAATGCTCCAGATCAGAACAAGTCATCAACCACAAACCCTAAAGACCATGAATCTTTTCTTGTCCTGTGAATGTGAAGTCTAAGCTCTCCACCTCAGAAATGGCAACTTGACAACCCTCCTAAACAAGGTAACTCTATGACCTCAATCTGGCCACTCTTTCCTCGATGAGCGGGGTATTCCCTTCTAAGTTCAAGTTCAACCGGCTCAAGAAGAGGGGGAAGAAGAGAATGGGTCAAGGCCAGTGTAGCCAAGTACCCTGGGGAGCTTGACCAGTGTAGCCAAGTCTCCCTGCTGCAAGCTACAACAGGTGGATCATGAAACCAAGCTTTGCTTATTGCACTTATATACATACTCCGGTGGGATTATCATTTTCTCTCAGACCCACCACTTTTTTGGAGTTCTTTTCTTTTTGCACTTTTTTTTTTCGAGTGCATCTATACAACGTATACATGTGCAGCATATATACAAGGAGTTTTTCCTCTTGAGCCAGTAGACTATCCCTCTTTTGAAGCTTTATTGCAACCCACAACTCCTGTCGTTAGACCTCATGGCAACCAGACCAAGTTGAGACGCACTTCCTTCACTATAAGAAGAAGAGAGGTTCCGCCTAGAAGTACTACCCTCATATGCTACCCCAAGTCAAGGAAGACTGCCTCCTCACCACCTCATCCGTAGAGAGCTCGGTGCATAGTGCGGGTGTCCAAGTAAAGCCATAATCTATATGAGTCATGTGTTGTTGTTAAGTGCTCTACTTAGGCTCATTGAGATGACATGTGATCATAGCCTAGTGGACTCAAAGAATTAAGTCACCATGGACCTGAAAAGCCTTAAATCTAAGCCCTATAAGGTTCCTCTTAGAAATTAGGTGGATTAAGATCTTAATCAAGCTCCATTTCTCAATTTAATTCCAGGCTAGTTTAAATGTCAACTATCATCCAGAAAAACTATATACATATGTACAAAAAGATGCTTATTTACACAATATTTTACAATCATGCAAAATTTTTGAAAAATGTTTTGAAATCATGAATGATGATGCATGAAGTGCAAGTTTTGCAAAAAGATATTTACACACATTTACACAAGATTTTTGCAAACTTTTTGATTTTCAAAACATTTTGGAAAAATTTTGTACTATATACATAATTTTGATACAAAAATATTTACACAAGCTTTACACAAAAGATTTTTGAAATCATTTTTACAAAAATAATTTGTACACTAGCTATGTATGTGCAAATAAAAGAAGATTATGTACATGAAATTTTTAAATTTTTGTGGTTTTTAGCCATTTTTATTTATTAACACACTCACACAAAGTACGAGTTATGGCTAAAGTATATATGGAATATATACACACCCCCCTATACTTAGCTCGAACGATGTCCTCAGAGTCAAGAGCGATAAAGAAAACATAACTCGTGCTATGTATAGGGAAGTGAAAAGAAAGGCTATACAAAAAGGAAGTGAAAAGTCAAAAGGATCTCGGGTCTTCCCCCTATACTTAGGATCAAGTAATCCTAAGTATAGTAGGCTGTACACGAAGGGAAAACCGAGTGCGGAATGTACAGGGTCTACCCCCCCTATACTTAGGGTAAGATATCCCTAAGTATAGGTAGCAAAACAGGGGCAGACAGAAACAAAAGAAGTACCCAAAAGGTCTCACATCCCCCCTATACTTAGGGTAAAGTGCACCCTAAGCATAGCATAATCACAAGATGGGGAAGGGGATGTGGGACTAAGGAATGTGGTGATATGGACATCTGGATCTATATACAGCGGAAGATCAGTGAAACTCAGGTGTGAGATGCATTAGATGTGAGTCAAAGACCACATCTCACGCAAAATGAATAGGGGCAAGATCGACGACCCGCGGCTCATGATCTAGAAATGGCTTG
Organism: Ottelia alismoides; assembly: GCA_037367405.1. Classification (NCBI taxonomy): domain Eukaryota; kingdom Viridiplantae; phylum Streptophyta; class Magnoliopsida; order Alismatales; family Hydrocharitaceae; genus Ottelia; species Ottelia alismoides. The sequence goes on from JAZKJV010010890.1 coordinate 7,835, forward strand.
AGCCGCTGGCCGTTCACTCGGAAGGTACTCTCAGAAGACAACTCAGATATGTCAATGCTACCGTTGTCGTGTACCTTCCTAACCAGATAAGGTCCTTTCCATTTGCTCTGTAGCTTCCCTGGAAATAATCTAAGCCTCGCATCAAACAGCCATACTCTCTGTCCAATCTCAAAATGTTTTGTGGCTGATATGAGAATCATGCCACTCCTTGACTTTCTCCTTATAATGTAGGCTGCTTGAGAAAGCTGCATCTCTAAGCTCCTCCAGGGCAGCTAGCTCTGCCCTCCTCTGGTCTCCCATACCATCTGGATCCATAAGTATGTCTGTAACTGCCCAAAGTGACTTGTGCCTCAGCTCAACAGGTAAATGGCATGGCTTGCCATATACGAGGCGAAAGGGAGATGTGCCCAAAGGTGTCTTGAAAGACTCCTATATGCCCACAAGACCGAGTCCAAAAGCTGTGACCAATCCTTTCGGTCAGGGCGGACGACTTTCTGGCAGAATAGTCTTGATCTTCCTATTCGACACTTCGGCTAGACCATTCGTCTGTGGATGGTACGGTGTAGCAACACGATGATCTATGTCGAACTCGCTAGCAAGTGCCTTCACCTGGTCGTTGATGAAGTGAGATCCCCCATCAGATTTCAGAACTCGTGGAACCCCGAACCGCGTGATGATATGCTTCCTCAAAAATCTGCAAACTGTCCTCGCATCAGCGGCTCGGGCGGGGATAGCCTCCACCCAACGACTCACATAATCTACGGCCAACAGAATGTACTCAAATCCCTGACTTTTAGGGAATGGACCCATGAAATTGATGCCCCATGCGTCAAAAACCTCACAGAAGTGAATGGGCTGCATCGGCATCATATCACGCTGTCCACAAGTGCCCATCCTCTGACAGTCAGTACACCTCTTCACGAACTCATCTGAGTCCTTGAAGAGGGTAGGCCACCACAAGCCAGATTGGAGCACTTTCTGTGCCGTTCTCCTCCTAGAATGATGTCCTCCTGCCTCAAGCTTGTGGCAGTAAGTGAGGACGCTATGGTGTTCCTCCTGAGGAATACACCGACGCCAGACACTATCCCCTCCTTCGTGGTAAAGGACGGGATCCTCCCAATGGTAAGACTTGGCCTTCGCTAGGAAGGTCTCAAGCCTCTGCCTGGGCCAATCTTGTGGGACTTTCCCAGCAACGAGAAAGTTCACAATATCGGCGTACCATGGGAGTGAGGCGATAGCAAGGATCGCCTCATCTGGGAAGGTATCTCGGATGGGATCAATCTGCCTCAGTTTCCTCAGGCTGCTCTAATCGGGAGAGATGATCCGCCACCACATTCTTGACTCCAGGCTTATCCTTAATCTCAATGTCGAACTCCTGGAGTAGAAGGATCCATCTAGTCAGTCTGGCCTTGGCATTCTTCTTTGCCATGAGGTACCTGATGGCGGTGTGATCTGTAAACAAAGTCACTAGAGATCCGATGATATATGATCTGAACTTATCCAGGGCAAACACTACGGCTAGCATCTCCTTCTCTGTGACCGTGTAATTTCCGCTGGGCGGAATCCAATGTGCGGCTAGCGTAGTGTATAGCAAATGGCACTCCATCCCTCCTCTGTCCCAGCACTGCCCCTACGGCAAAAATCGGAGGCGTCCGTCATGATCTCGAATGGGAGAGACCAATCAGGCGGCTGGAGGACAGGAGCCTCAATAACGCACTGCTGGAGAGTAGCAAACGACGAAAGACACTTGTCATCGACCAGGAACTCGGTGTCTTTCGTCAAGAGGTCAGTCAACGGCCGGGCAATCCTGCTGAAATCCTGAATGAATCTCCTATAAAATCCAACGTGCCCCAGAAATGACCGTAACTGCCTCAGATTGGACGGCGGTGCGAGTTTCCTAATGACATCAACCTTGGCCGGATCAACCTCCATGCCCCTGTTGGAGATGATGTGGCCAAGCACCGTCCCTTGAGTCACCATGAAGTGACTCTTCTCCCAAGATAGCACCAAATGATACTCAATACATCGCTGGAGTACTCGGTCTAGGCAGTCAAGACAGGAGTCGAATACGTCGCCGTAGAACCGAGAAATCGTCCATGAAGACCTCCAAACATTCCCCTACCATGTCCGAAAAGATCGACAGCATGCACCTCTGAAAAGTCGTAGGGGCATTGCATAGCCCAAATGGCATGCGTCGAAAAGCATATGTGCCGAAGGGACAGGTAAAGGTGGTCTTCTCCTGGTCCTCAGGAGCGATGGCCACTTGGTTGTAGCCCGAGTACCCATCCAGGAAGCAATAATGGCTCTTCCCTGCCAGTCTCTCAATGATCTGGTCAATAAAAGGCAGGGGGAAATGGTCCTTCTTGGTGGCTTGGTTGAGTCTCCTGTAGTCAACACAAACCCTCCAAGAGGTGGGTACTCGTGTAGCAATCTCCTCCCCCGACTCACTGATCACAGTCGTGATGCCCGTCTTCTTGGGCACCACATGCAAGGGGCTGACCCACTTGGAGTCGGAAATGGGATAAATAAAACCTGCACCCCACCACTTTGATATTTCCTTCATCACAACCTCCTCAGGTTGGGGTTCAGACGCCGCTGGAACTCACACGACGGCTTCGCCCCATCCTCGAGATAGATGTGGTGGGAGCACACTGATGGACTAATCCCATGGAGATCTGCTACGCTCCATCCGATCGCCTTGCGGTTCTTTTCAGAACCCCCATCAAACGGGATTCCTGCTCTCCAGTCAACTCGGCGGAGATGATGACTGGGTACATCTCTGGCTCGCCCGCAAGGAATCGATACTTCAGCGAAGTAGGGAGCGGCTTCAGCTCTGGAATGCTGGGTGCCGGCAAATCTAGCTGCGGAAGAAACTGAGTGAAAGCTGCAAGGTCGGCCAAATCTGCCTGGGAAAGTGAAAGCGTACTCTCGCAAACTGGATCGGGAGAAGGCGGCTCAACTGTACTGTCTCTGCTCGGCTCTGCATCTACCTCCTCCTCATCTATAGGCTCAGATGGACTCAGGTCTGGCATCTGATCGTAGCAATCGACCCAATCAAACTCTGAATCCGAGGGATCTGTATCAACCACGGTGGCATCAGTACCACCGTAAAACAAGGTGGCCTCAGCACCACCATCACTAGACATCGTGCTGCGATCAAGGACCGGCTCTGCTGCCTCAATGGTATCCTGAACCAGGTCTGTGCTCTCCAGACTCTCCTCTGCTGTCGTCTCTGCATCAGCTGTATCTGAAAGTGAGAGGGTGGTCTGTGTCTCAAGATCTGCCCAAGCTGCCTCATCATCTGTGATCACAAAATCACAGTCCTGGTGGATGTCTGGCTCTGCGTCTGTCAGCTGCTCTGAATCTGTGCTCGCATCTGAGCGGGCTCTGAATCTAGCTCTGTAGTCCTCGACCGTCTCTATTTGTATACTCTCGCCCTCTACGCGAAAGTACACCTTCCCGCTATCATGATCAGTCACCGCCTTGGCTGTGGCCAAGAACGGACGACCAAGGATGATGGGGGTATCGGCCACTGACTCAGGGATCTCCATGTCCAACACTACGAAGTCCACGGGGAATTTCAGGCCCTGAATCGTGACGATAACATCTCGTAATAACCCTTTCGGCCTCTTGACAGATCGATCAGCGAACTGAAGGACTGTCCTGCTCTGTCGAAGAGTGCCCAACTCGAAGCGATCGAGAAGGGCTGCCGGAAGAAGGTTGATCGACGATCCGCTATCTAGAAGAGTACGGTCGAACCTCTGCTCACTAATCTGGCATCTGACATACGGGGCCCCTGAATCTGGCCTCTTGGCTGGCAGTCGGTTCTGGATCGCAAAGCACGTGGCTTTCGTCAGCACATGTATCTCTGAAGTGTGGTTCCTCCTCCTCCTCCTGACTGTAGTCTTGTCTCTCAAAGATCGCTGGAGAAGGGGTATGTGCTGCAAAGCCTCCTGGAGGGTCAGCTGGATGTGGAATCGATCGATCATGCTCTGGCTGAACTCCTCAAGCTCTCTCTTTTTTGGATTTTCTTTTTTCTTCCCCTTCCCCATCTGAAGGGCTCTAGGGAAGGGGATCACAGGGTCCTTCTCAGATGAAGGACTAGGAAAAGGTCTAGGCGGTTCAAGGATCGGATCCACACATACATCATGCACCACAGTGGGACCAGAAGAAAGTAAACCTTTTCCTTTATTCACAACAGAGTTCTGAGATACAGGAATACGAGGAAAGACAACATCTCTATCTGTACAAACACCGGTGGCCTCAGTACCACCACGGGCTGGCTCTGCTGCTGCTGCTGGTAGACGTCGTGCGGCATCCGTACCGCGGGCTGGCTCGGCTGAACGGGTGGCATCAGTATCACCTCCTCGATCTGGTGAAGAGGCGGCCTCAGTACCGCCGGTGGGATCAGCATCCTTGGTGGCCTCAGTGCCACCGTCATCGTCCGGAGCGGCCTCAGTACCGCTCTCCTCCTCCTCATGTGGCGCCTCTGTAGTGTCCTCGTGGTGAAGCTCAGATGAGGCGCCGTCGCCTGCTGGGGTCCTACCGCTCCTAAGTGTGACAAAATCAGCATCAAATAGATCCGAAGATGTATCATCAAATTGGTCACTAGGAGTGGCTAACTCAGTATGTACTACCTGCTCAGATTTCCTCTTGAGGTTGTTCGGATTCGGCTCTATCTGGGCTGGTATGGCGGCCTTCCCTCTCACCAGGTCCCGCTTCTCCTGGCGGAACTCGTCCATCTCCCGTCTGAATGTGGCCTGCTGGTCCGTGAGGAGGCGGGCGATGTCATCCAAAGCGAGGCTCTCGTGGGAGCCCGACGGGTGGCCTCTCTGTGGGTGAGGCTGCTGGAACTGCTGTGGTGGGTAAGAGGGGTAGGAAGGAGGGTGCTGCTGCTGGTATCCCGGGTGAGCCTGCTGCTCACGTCTCCATGACTGTCCCTGCTGCTGACAGGGACGAGGACTGAAGGATGATGGCTGGTGCTGCTGATATGCTGGGGGCTGCTGCTGCGGCTGGTGCTGGTCTCTCTGCTGGGAGTACTGCCCTCCCTGTCCTGACGGCTGCTGCTGGGGCTGGGCACCACCACTCCCCCACCTGAATCCGGGATGGTCTCGTCGGATCCCAGGCTGGGGGCGGTCGTACCAAATCCCGTTGACATCCATCAACGGCTCGGCATCGTAGGGGGCTGGCGGTAGTACTGCCAGAGGCTGGTCCGGCTGGTAGACCACCATCTGCATCTCTGGAGATGGTGGGGACTGGTAGGTGGGCTGTGCCTGCTAGTACGGCTCCGCCTGTACAAGATGGACCTGTCTAGGCTGCACGTGGGTGCTGGAGCGCTGGGACGAGCTGCTGCTGCCGCCGGCGTCGCCTCGCGACTGAAGACGGGGCTGAGAAGCCGTCTGTGCCTTCTGGAGACACATGAGCTGTGTCTTCATGTCGCTCAGAACCTGTGCCATCTGCTCCATCTGCGTGATACTCTGGCACTGCTTCTTCTCGATCAGCTCCATGCGGTCCAGCTTCTCGCTGATAATGCCCATGTCCGCAGCTGATGACTCTGCCTATGCTGCTGCGGCTGCGGACGAACTGGATGGACCTGCATCTACCCGTGCTATCCGCTGGTACTGCACGGGTCCTGGCTGATGTGGCTGGGTCTTCTGAGTATACAACATGGTCTGAGACATCACCATATAGTTCTCGGCCTTCTCCTCGAAGATGGCCCAGACCTGGTCGTGGTCCTTGGCGAAGTAGGACCCGCCGCAAGAAGCATTCACCAGGCCCTGTAGCTCTGGTGTCAACCCGCTGAAGAAGCTCTGCACAAGGTTCGGCTTCGTGATGTCGTGGTGCGGGCATCTGTCCAGGAGCTCTCGGAACCTCTCCCACGCCTCGTGAAACTGCTCGTTGGGGAACATGGAGAAGTTGCTGATCAGGGCCCTCGCTGCATTCGTCCGCCCGAGTGGATAGTACTTGTTCAAGTACTCGGTGCGGAGCTGCTCCCAGGTATAAACAAACCTCCCAAGATGCTTCAGCCAGGTGGCTGCTCTATCTGCCAGTGAAAACGGGAAGGCTATCATCCGTATCGTGTCCTGGTCCACGTGGCGATCGTGGACAGTGCTGCAAATCATCAGGAACTCCTGGAGGTGGAGGTGGGGCTCCTCAGTGGCGAGTCCGTGAAAACGAGGGAGCATCTGCAGGGTGTTCGGGGGGAACTTGAAGTCCCCCACGATAGCAGGTACCACCACCCAATGGTGCATTAGTGTAGATCCGGGGTTGTGCAACTCCCGCATCGGTCTAGGTGGTCCTCCTCCTCCCGCGGCTGCTGCCGCTGCGGCGGCGGCTGCGGCTGCTGCTGCTGCTGTGGCTCGTGCCTCTGCATCCGGTATCTCCTCGGGATCTCTCTGCTGGTCTCTCTCTGCTCTGAGCCTCTCCAACTCTCGCCTCATCTCTATCATAAATGTCCCCTGATCGCGGAGCTGCTGCTGGACTGTATCGAGTGATGCGATCAGGGTGGAGTTGATCGCTCCCTGGTCTAGTACAAAGTGCTCTGGCTGACGGGAGTGATCGTCTGAACTGCCGGCTCCGGCCATGTCGACGTCTGCAAAATCAAACGAGCCCAACTTAGGTGATGTCAAATGTATCAATCTCTCCTCGGGCTCGTGTCTCTCAGGAAGGTCAGAAAGGGGGTCAAGGGGGAACAGGGTGGAGTCGTACTCGGGCTCGGAGAGCGGGTCTGAGCTCTCGCGAGCCAACCTAGATGAGGAGGTAGACGCGCCCGAAAGCGGTGCAGCCAGAGGCTGCCTAAGAGACCGTCTACCCATCATCTTGATCTGGCGAGTAAGGCGGATGAGATCTGGAAAAAAAACTATGATCAGAAAACAAACCCCCGGTTCACCAACGCAACGCGAGCTGAAGACCGTGAAAGTTCGGTCAAATTATCTTGTCGATTTTATTTTGGTGAACAAACAGAATATAAGAGCGCTTATGTGACCTGTTGGGATATCCGATGCTAACCCAACCGACTGGCCCGCACGGAAGAGTCGGTAATCAGTCGGGACTAGCAACGGGGGGCTCTACCTAGGGTGCGGGTCACTCTCTCGCGCATCCAAACCAAACAATGAGGGGGTTGCTCTCCCCAAGACAAAGTTTTTAGGGTGAGCGGTTTTTAGATCAATAGTTTTAGCAGTCCCAATTTTATGGTTTCACTTTTTTAATATTTTTCAAAGCAAACAAAAGGCCTAACGAATTTTTCGATTCTCCTGATTATTAAGTCCAAAACAGGGGGGGGGAAGACGAAAAAGCCGATGCGCGATAAATCAATGATGCATGCAAAGTCAGAAATGCGTACCTGTCTCCAGCTCTCTACATGCAATATGATCCGCGCATAAAAGTAAAGACAGAATTAAAACTACCTATATGATGCAGCGGGAAAGCCGAGTCCTAGACGAGCAAGTCTAGCGAAGAACCGTCTAACCGGTCACCGACCTCCAAGCCAAAGAGTCCGGTCTTGGCCCGTCCCTCCTCTGTCTGACAAATCGGGGGTAGGAGAAAGCGCTTTATCGGACGGGCTACGACACGTAGGCTACGGAGGCAAATGAATCGGTTATTTTTATTATTGATTTTAAGTAGGTCCAATTATTCGATCTATGGGAACAGATATGCAATTAGGTGTATGGATCCTACTAATTACGGCAAATTCACCAGAAAATCCTAAGTCTAGGGGATCGAGCAAAAACCCGAAAAACCGGAAAAGACAGAAATAAAAGAAAAATAAAACCGCGAAAAAGCCGCGAAAAACCGCGAAGGTCCTAAAGGGTCCCCCGAGCACACCGGTGCTCGGCGAAACAGACCCGCTACGGTAGGAAAGTCCAAGAGTGTCCAAGCAGTCCAAGTCCCTGTATTATTACAATAATAATAAAATAAAATAAAAACCTAATCTAACCTCACCCACTCCACTCTCTCCCTCTCGGTGCAGCCAGAGGCTGCCTAAGAGACCGTCTACCCATCATCTTGATCTGGCGAGTAAGGCGGATGAGATCTGGAAAAAAAACTATGATCAGAAAACAAACCCCCGGTTCACCAACGCAACGCGAGCTGAAGACCGTGAAAGTTCGGTCAAATTATCTTGTCGATTTTATTTTGGTGAACAAACAGAATATAAGAGCGCTTATGTGACCTGTTGGGATATCCGATGCTAACCCAACCGACTGGCCCGCACGGAAGAGTCGGTAATCAGTCGGGACTAGCAACGGGGGGCTCTACCTAGGGTGCGGGTCACTCTCTCGCGCATCCAAACCAAACAATGAGGGGGTTGCTCTCCCCAAGACAAAGTTTTTAGGGTGAGCGGTTTTTAGATCAATAGTTTTAGCAGTCCCAATTTTATGGTTTCACTTTTTTAATATTTTTCAAAGCAAACAAAAGGCCTAACGAATTTTTCGATTCTCCTGATTATTAAGTCCAAAACAGGGGGGGGGGAGACGAAAAAGCCGATGCGCGATAAATCAATGATGCATGCAAAGTCAGAAATGCGTACCTGTCTCCAGCTCTCTACATGCAATATGATCCGCGCATAAAAGTAAAGACAGAATTAAAACTACCTATATGATGCAGCGGGAAAGCCGAGTCCTAGACGAGCAAGTCTAGCGAAGAACCGTCTAACCGGTCACCGACCTCCAAGCCAAAGAGTCCGGTCTTGGCCCGTCCCTCCTCTGTCTGACAAATCGGGGGTAGGAGAAAGCGCTTTATCGGACGGGCTACGACACGTAGGCTACGGAGGCAAATGAATCGGTTATTTTTATTATTGATTTTAAGTAGGTCCAATTATTCGATCTATGGGAACAGATATGCAATTAGGTGTATGGATCCTACTAATTACGGCAAATTCACCAGAAAATCCTAAGTCTAGGGGATCGAGCAAAAACCCGAAAAACCGGAAAAGACAGAAATAAAAGAAAAATAAAACCGCGAAAAAGCCGCGAAAAACCGCGAAGGTCCTAAAGGGTCCCCCGAGCACACCGGTGCTCGGCGAAACAGACCCGCTACGGTAGGAAAGTCCAAGAGTGTCCAAGCAGTCCAAGTCCCTGTATTATTACAATAATAATAAAATAAAATAAAAACCTAATCTAACCTCACCCACTCCACTCTCTCCCTCTCGCTCTCTCCTGCGGCTTCGTAGAGAAAGAAGCCGCCTCCAAGTTCCTCGGCTGCACCGGCTCCTCAAAAGTCGCCTCCGCGGTCCTTGGGCCCTCGCAAGAAAAAAAAAGATGAGTGGTCAGACCAGCAAAAATAATCAAATAAGGAAAAAGAAGTGAAAATTAAAAGTGAGGGTATATATGCAAAAATACAAAATAAAATAAACACACAAAATCAATCAAAAACAAAAACAAAAGAAAATAAAATAAAACAGAAGAAGACAAAAAGAAAATATAAACAAAAAGCCGCGAAAAGCCGCGGGCTCCGAAGAGCCGCGAAAAGCCGCGAAAATAAAACGAAAAGAAAAATAAAAAGGACTACTACGCCGTGCTCCCCGGCAACGGTGCCATTCTGATGACACGAAAACCTGAGCGACTAAGGTAATCAGGTGTATCTAAGATGGTCGTTGCGACCTCGGTCACTCAGACGTGTCAATCAAGAAAAATATCAGACCACTCGAAACGAATAAAATCAATCAAGCACAAAGATAGCGGTCCAGCTATGAGTTTAACCTGGTATAGCTCCCATGGTCGAACTCGAGGAGCACGGGTTGGCCAAAGGCCTACGAAGTAGTAAAAAGGAAATAAAATAAAGACAAAATATTTTTAGTGTTTTTTAATGATTTTTATATTTTTTTGGATTTTTAATATGTGAAGAAAACAAAAGAAACACAAAAGCAAACACACTTTGGCTAATTATTTAATGTGTCAAAAATCAAGCAAAAATTCAAAAAAAAATATTTTTATGTTTTTTATGTTTTTTTAATGTTTTTGGTGAATTTTTGATAATTTTCTAATGTGTATTTTATTTTCTAAAAATCAAACAGTAGCTAAAATGCAAGGTACTGTCCAGCCAGGTCCAAAAGCCCTAGATAAAATATCTAAGGACCTCAAAAGGGCCTGGAGGTATTTTTCCTGTAAACTAGGTAAAACAAGGAAAATTTGAGTACCAAAATTATTATTTTTGGATTTTTAGGTGATTCAATAGAATTTTTATGGGTTTTTAGGTGTTTTTAAGTTTTTATGGTTTTTAATCAGTGAAAAATAGCCAAAATTGGCTAGAAAATAAAGGAACACAAAATAAACAGTACCTAATTTTTATAGAATTTTTGATGGGGTTTTTATATTTTTTTGGGGTTTTTAAAACTAGACAGTGGCTAAAATGTAGGTTTTTGAATTTTTAAAAATAACAAATAAACTCAAAAATGTCCTCAAAAATTCTCAAAAATCCTACAACATGGCAGGAGCTATATGTCAAATTTTCATCGAATTTGGAGGTGATTTGATATTTTATTCAAAAATCACAAGAGGGCACTGTGCACAAGGACTGAAGTGCAAATACCCTAAGTTCTGGGGGTCCAGGTGCAAAATTCCCAGCAAAACACGCGCGAGGCGCGTGCCTGGGGCACTCAGGGACCTATATGTAATAAAAATAAGGTCCTGGGACTAATTGATAACACGTACCAAAAGTCTGAGGACCTCAGTTGCAATTTACCCACAAATAAACGCACATGCGTAATAAAAACATTCACAGGGGCATAGATGCAAATACTAAAAAGTTTTCATTCATTTATGAACATCCAGAACTACAGGGAATATATTGCAAATAACCCAAAATCACACGTGACGAAGCACGTGGCTCACACAGACAGGGGTATAAGTGCAAATCGCTAAAGTACGAGGTCCAATATGCAAAATACCCTAAAACTAAACAACTGGCTAAAATATTTACAGGACTAAAACGAAATAAAAGACGAGAAAGGGCCTAAGGGTAAATTACCCTTTATTAAGTCGCCCGATGGATGCGCGCCACGTGGGTGGATGGACGGCTGGAAACAGGTGGCACGCCAACGCTGAGGTCCTCGCAGCGATCGGACGGCTGAGGATGTGCCACGTGGGAGATCGAACGGGTGCGGTGCTCGATGGCTACCCCTCGTGCAACGGACGGTCCTGATCGCCTCTCCAAGATCTGACGGTGTCTGGCTCTCCTCAAGTGAACGGTCTGGATACGAACTGGAGGTCGAGGACGATCGAACGGTCGGGGAGGATGCTGGAAGAACAGTCGGCCGGCGAGCTTCGCCGGCCTCGTGCGAGCGCTGGTCTCCTCCCCTGCTGCCTCTGAAGATCGGAAAAGGTCCGCGATGATGCTCCGCAGCTGATGGTCGGCTCCGATGGCCCAGCCGAGCCCTGGAGGGCTCCGGCGAGGTCGGCGGAGGAGAAGCTCCTGTCTGAATGTCGGGAGGCCTCAGATAGCCTCCTCTGGTCTTGCAAAATGGCTCAGAAGCTTCGCGGGTCGAGGGCAAAATGCCTCGACCCAGTTAGGCTACGTGGGGATGGTCTGTACGTCGGTGCGGACGAACCCCGGCGAAGCGACGGCGAGGGGATTCGAATCCCAGCTCCTGTGCGAGCTGGGTTGAACGGAGGGGCGGAGAAGGTGCGCGGAGGGAAGGCGGAGATGAATATGGATTCCGATGATCGAATGGGAACGCGAGATGGTCGGAATCGACGAAGACGGCGGCGGTGCGATTTGGAGCAAAATGGAAATTGAAGGAAAGGGCGAAGCTAAGGGATTACCTGGGTGGTGAAGTAGACTGGGCTGGAGCTGGGGAAGCTCCCGGTCGTAGCCTCGAGGGTCATCTGGGCCCGAGGCTCAGATCTCACACCAATGGCGGAGCTACGGCGGAGCTACTCGCCGGATCAGTGGTCCGACCACTCTCTCCTCGCTGCAACACGGCCAACCTGGAGCTGTCACCTCGGGGGTAGCTGTGGAGGTCACGGGACGAAGAATGGAGAGCCAAAGATGGCGCGGGAAGGCGGCTGAGCTCACGATTTATATGGCTAGGGGTCCGAAAAGAGGAGGTCCGAGCAAGCTCAGGAGCGTGCGGATCCCGAGGGAGCGGCTCCGGCGAGGCTGCCGGACGCGAGTGGAGTGATCCGAACCCGGGGTTTGGTGGATTGGCGATCGGGTCATCCGTGGAAAAATTGGAGAAAACGGGTCGGGCGAGGAGGACCCGGCTCTGGTGGTCCTGGGGGGATAGTTGACCGGGGGTCAACAATCCCCCGTGGACCAATCAGAGGCCGCCAAGCTATGAAATTTTATTTAATTATTTTGAGTTAGAAAAAAGCTGAATTTACAAAAACTTAAAACATGAATTATTTTTATTTTATTTTTTTTCTATTTTTTGTGATTTTTAATTAATTTTTGGAAATAAAAATAAGGTATTTACATTATATAGCTATATATAGGTATAAATACAATATGTAGGTTTTTTATTTTTGATTTTTAATTATTATTTTTATACAATTTTATTCCTATTTTACATTTTATTTATTCACAGAATAAAATGAGGAATAAAAGGGTATTTTTATTTGATTTTTATTATTTATATATAGGTAAAATAAATAGATATATACATCTACACACATGATATATATACAGTGTATTTTTATATTTTGAATTTTGTAATTTTTATTTGATTTTTGTTTTGAGTCTTTTCATTTTATTTATTTACAATATATAACCTAGAATATTTACAAAAAGTTTAAAAAATGATTTTATTTATTTACAAGGTTGAATAAATATAGGAGTATGGTCTATGTACATGGTGAAAGGGCATTTTTGAACTTTTTGATTTTCAAATTTTTATTTTGTTTTTAATATTTTCTAAATATATACAAATATGTACAAGCATATTTTTGGGTGAGGAAAATATAGTTTTATTTATTTACAAAATTTTACACATGAGCCCCTATCTCCCTCTACTTTGGTTTTTATGCGGTCAGGCCCATGCTGAGCCCTCCCTTGGGTTAGGTTGCTCAATATTTATTCTAAATATTTCCCTCTTTTTCTTTTTAATCTTTATTCTTTTATTTTTGCACAAAAACATGCTAATTATAAGTTTTTACAAAATGCATGCTTTTGCTAATTATTCCTATTTACACATATCTACATGCATTTGCATAAGGTTTTTGTAGCTAAAATATAAGAATAAAGAGTGATGAATGGGTATTCATCAATTGTGGTATGAGTCTACGCCCACAATCTCCTTCACATATGTCCGCGTAGGCAGTCTTATCAACAACGTGTAACCCCATTATATAGAAAAGTGTGTTGTCATGTCGGACAACAAGACAGATGTTCCATTCCTGGGTGCCTTCAATGGTCCAGCACCCATGGTGAAGATGGATGGAACGAACTATGAACTGTGGGCCATGCAGTTCATGAGTTTGATGCTGTGCAATGGCAAGAAGCATATCCTCACACAAGAGGAACCTGTTGATAAGACTGGGGTTAATGCCTCATGGGAGGCAGACGATGCCTATGCACGTGTGTGGTTATCTGGCACGGTATCCATGGAGATAGCCAATGACATCCTAAATCAGCCCACAGCAAAGGATATATGGGATATACTTGCTGCTACATATTCTCCTGTAAAGAATGAATCGAGGATTCTGCAGCTTCAACACGACATCTTTACTTCGAAGCAGAATGGTCGTCCTCTCCATACCCTGTATACCTCTTTAAGTGGTATGTTTGAGAAGTTACATAGTTATATTCCATTGACAGCTACACTAGAACAACTCAAAGCATATAGGGACTCAGTAATGACAAGAGTATTTCTAGCAGCACTTGATCATGAGTATGATGCAGCCAGAGCATAGATTCTTACAGAGGCCACCATACCTCCTATAAAGGAGGCATATCGTAGGTTGAGCAGACTCTCCATATCTTCTGGTGGATCTCGGACATCCTCAGCCATGGCAGCATCCCGTGGTAGGGGAGGATCTTCACAGTTTCGAGGCTGAGGTGGCCGTGGCAGAGGAGGGGGTAGTCGACCCCCTAGGCAGTCATGTACTTACTGTCGCAGAACATGTCATACTGAGGAAACATGTTATTCCAAGCACGGGTTTCCTACTATTACAGCTTGTGCTGCCGAACAGACTCAGCAAGAGGGGAGTTCTTCCCATGGATCTGATCAGAGGTTTGATGATCTGGTGGCACGACTTAGAGAGATTATGCCGAGTCATGAATCAGCGGGTTCTTCAGGATCTTCAGAGGTAGTTGCATCAGCCTCAGCATCCGCTTCAGGTATAGCATATGCCTTTACTAGTTGCTACAGGGCAGATTTATCAGAATGGATCATGGATTCAGGAGCATCTCACCATCTATGTGGTGATCGAAGTCAGTTGAAGTTTTTTCGTCCGTCTCAGACAGGACGATCAGTGGTGATAGCTGATGGGACACAATCTCCCATTACTGGTCAGGGGGAGGTGCATTTGACCCCTGCATTATGGCTTCAGAATGCCCTTTATGCCCCTGAATTTTCAATGAATTTACTTTCAATTAGTCAAATCACTAAAGATCTACATTATCGTGCCATATTTGATCCATCTGCTCTTGTGTTTCAGGACATTCTCACGGGCAGGGTGATTGGAACTGGTCGTGAACAAGGGGGTCTCTACAGACTGGTCCATTCTCCTTATGCTGGTGCTGCTTCTCTTCATGCTGGATCCGCTTCTCCTTACACATGGCATCTCCGATTTGGCCATCTTCCTCTGCAGAAGATGGTTCATGTTCTTCCTCAGATTTCTCCTCGTTCCACCTTTCAATGTGAGGCATGCCAACTTGGGAAACATCACTGGTCTTCTTTCCAGAGTCATCAGGGTCCGAGTAGTCATGGTCTGTTTGAGTTGCTTCATTTTGACATTTGGGATCCGAGTCATGTCCCAGATCTTCAGGGACACAGATTTTATCTAGTTGCAGTAGATGAGTTTTCCAGATTGTCTTGGGTTTTTCTTTTTAAAAATAAGTCTGATGCTGGTCCTGTCATTCAGCCCTTTATTAATGAAATAAAGAATATTTTCGCTGCTAAAGTTAAGTACATTCGGTCTGATAATGCTTTAGAATTTTGTAATACTCAGCTTTCTCAATTCCTTAAGTCTCATGGGATTGTTCATCAAACGTCATGTGCATATACCTCCCAACAGAATGGAGTGGCTGAAAGAAAGCATCGCCACATTTTGGATGTGACTAGAACTCTCTTGATTCAGAGTCGTGCTCCTCATTCCTATTGGGGAGATGCGGTTCTAACTGCATGTTATCTAGTCAATCGTATGCCTTCTTCTGTGTTAGGGGAAAAGATCCCGTTCTTGATTGCGTTTTCCGAGACGGATCTTTTCTCCCTTACTGATAACAGGGGGAGTCCCACGAGGGTCACCATAAAAAAATAGAAGTGTTGTCGCCGAGGCGACCACTCATGGAAGACCGGTGTTAATCAGCAATTAACCCACAATCCAAAGAATACAACAATCAAGCTCAAAATAAATGTGAATTAATTTTTATTTACTCTACCAGAAAATGTATAGTGACAAATATGTAGAGGTCGAACCACAGAGAGCAACACAAAATGCAATAGCCTACGCGTCAATCCCAGTCATCCTTGTGTGGGTTATTATTATTATTATTATTATTAACATATAATACTTAAGCATTATGTATATAGATATATATATATATATATTTATACAGTACAAATTTATTATATATATATATATATAGGTGTATCTAAATATAATATAATATATACATATATATATATATCCCTCTTTTTTTTATATCATATTAAGATTAAAGAGACTACATATTACTAGATATATATATATATAATATATAATTTTTTTCTTTTTTTTTGGATATATAGATATAGGTATATATACATAAAAGGGGTGTTATAATTTTCACAAAAATACTAAAAAAAAAGTCAAAAATTCAGGAAAAGGATCTTTTTGGGATTTTCATGGCTTTTTACTGTTTTTTATAATTTTTGGGTATTTTTGCAAATATTTTTAGCATTTTAAAATAGCTACATGATAGCAAACAGTGGACTAGGTACTGGCCGTCACAAAAAATAGAGATTAAAAATAGCTAACAGCCTCAAAAATGTTCCCCTTTAATTTTCTAATAACAATAATAAAATATAGCATAAGTAGGGCCTGCGTTTATATTTTTCTGATTTTTCTTTGATTTTTTATATTTTTTTGAAGTTTTTGGGTATTTTCGAATTTTTAAGGTTTTCTTTTTGAGATTTTTAGGGATTTTTGGTCTGACACTAATATAGGACAAAATACACCACATATAATTTTGTTGGAATTTTTCAGGGCATTTTCATATTTTTTTGGGATTTTATGAGTTAGACAGGGACTTAAAGACAAGTTTTTGATTTTTAATAAATGCAAAAAGGCAACAAAATGCAAAACTAAAAATATGGCGTTCAAGCATGACCAAACAGGAGCTTAAGTCTATTTTCTCAAGATTTTTAGATTAAGTATGAAGCACAAAATAAATAGACAAAGCCTTCAAAAATTAAATGGCCTGGCAGGGGTATTTTTGCAAATAAAATAGTTGGCAGGGGCATACATGCAAAAATTACAACAAAAATACACTTTAACTTTTATTTTCAGGACCATTTCATAAATACAAGAACCCGGCAGGGATTAGATGCAAAATGTCACGCGCCTCACGTGGTTGCCGCACGTGAGGCACGGAGGGACCAAAATGCAAATATGTAAACATCAGGGGGGTCCACTGCAATTTTTACGACTTATTTACAACGTAATACTTTATTTTTGGGTGTAAACTCTAAATACAAAAAGTAAGGGGTAGGGTATGAAATTTACCCCTAAAGAAGGCCTTGCATCCTGCGGCGCTGGGAGCGCCACTTATACACGTGGCAATCATCTGACGGCGGACTTCGATTCGGCGATGAAGGGCTGGGATTAGAACGTCCCGGCTGATCTGACGGTGGGCGTGCTTCTTCATCGAACGGTTGGCGTGCAATCTGGGCCAGCCCTCTCGATCCAACGGTGCAGAAGGCACCTGGAAGAACTGGGAAGGAACTCGCCCTCGGCGAGCTTTGATCGGGTAGCTCGGGCTCCTCCGGGCACCTCCCGCGCATCTGGAGCATTCTGATCGTAGCTGGGAGGCTTCCGCGTCGTCTGACGGTGGTCTCATGGCTCCTGGGGGCCTGAGTCGGTGGAGCGAGGTCGGAGAAGAAAGGGGCCCCCAGGAACCTCTTCCTGGTCAAAGCAAGCCCAGAAGGGCTCGAATCCTCGTGGTACCTGCACAGAAAGAACCGCGGGCGAGAGGGCTATCTCCTCGACCCGGGGTTATGAAGCTGCGGTGCAAGATGGAGGTGGGCGGAAGGGCTCCGGCGAACGGCGGAGTTGGAACCCGGATTCGCCAAGACCAAGGGTCTTGGGTTGATCTGATGGGTGTGAGAGATGGAGAAGGCGACGAGGAACGAGATGGGATGATCGGGGCGGTCGGATACAGTGAGGTTTACAATGAAGAAGTCGCCGGAGCGGAGCTCCGGCGAACTTCGATTTTTGATTTTTACGCTAATGTGATCAACTAACAACTAAGCTAACTACTGAAATGAAATGCTAACATTGAAAACTAACTAAGAACGCATTAAAAGGACAACTCTTATACCTGGGGGCCTCCAGGGAGCAGGGCGGACGCCGGAGCTCCGCCGCGTCAAAATTCTCCTCCTTCCGGCCGATTCTCGATGCTGGGCTACTCCCCCTGTCACGAGGAACAATCCAGGCACAAGATCTAGGCGTTAGGTTGGAATGAAAGTGGCCAAATTCGAGGAAGGAAGCGGAGCTTTTTATTTATAAACATTGACGAGTAGCCTTATTGACCGGCGATTATTTCATGATCTAGAGAGCATTTGGTTGATCTGTGATTTCGGCGGGCATCATGGAAGATTAGGGAACAAATCTTGTGAAGGAAGCGTTGTCGATTGATGGATGGTGTGCCCGGGAAAAAGGGAAAAAATCGGGGGAGTGGACTGTTCAGAGCTGCCAGGCGTGGGATGGGACAGTTGACCAGGGGGTCAACGTTGGCCGGCGTCTCATTGGGCCACGTAAGCCGCTACGAGACAAAATAGCAGGTCTGAAGGAAGATTGATTTATTTGACATCCGAAATGATTTTATTAATTTTTGCTTATAAAATAAAAAATGTGTATTATTTCATGTAGTATTTATTCCTGATTTTTATTGAATTTTTCGAGGTGTTTTGTTGTAGTTTTATTTTAGTAATGTGTATATGTATGTATTTACATGTATTTTTGGATATTTTATTTTTAATTTATTTCTTTTCTTTTATTATTTTCTTGGCTTATTTTATAAATTTATAACTTATTTTTGTGAGTATAAAGGTATTTTTGTTTGATTTTTATAAGTTTATTTGTATTTTTAAATAAATAGGTCTATGTATTTGTAAGTATATATATATAGGTACTTCACCTATATATTATACACATTGTATTTATTTAATTAATTTTATGTGTTTTTATTGAGGATTTGTATTTTAATAGGACACATATACTATATACATTATTACAAAAATATAAGAGATTTGAATAATTAAAGAATATTTTCCCCTTTTATTTGTGTGCATACTCCATATAGGTATCTTGCCCATATATATCACATAGTTTTATTTTATTTTCCAAATTATTTTTGGTTTTATTCTAATGCCAATTTGTACAGGAATTATATACATTATCTACAAAATTCTAAAAATATGAGTTTATAAAAATAATGAATATTGAGTAAAATGAATATTTTAATCAGGTATTATGTACAAGAAGGGCCAAAAACCTAACTGCCACAGATGGACTCCAAAAATTATGAAACCAATTTTATAAAATAGTTTATGAAATGCTATATACAATTAAAGGTGAGTTTGGGTGATTTGGAGTTTTTATTTGCAAGATGTGGGTCTGTGAAGTTGAGATGTTGGCTTTTTATTGTGTGTATAAAATGTACACTGGGTATTATTTTTACACAAACTCAATTTTGTATTTTTATTTACATTATTATCTACAACTTTTATGAACAAAGTTTCTTTATTTGATGAATAAATAATTATGCATAAAATAGGTGTCAAAAATGCATAAAGGGATGAATAAATAAATGGGGTATTTATTGTATATCAGCCCTTATCTCCCCCTACTTTATTCCTTATCGACCAATACCATGCTGGCCTTGGTCTCGGGGTTAGGGTCATAAAATATTTACAAAATTTTATTCCTTTTTCTTTTCTTCTCTTTATTCTATAATTTTGGCATTAAAAACCTTATTTAATGTACAATTAATACAATGAGTAATGAATGCTATTATGTACAAATTAATGCTGTTTACATGCATTTGCCGGGGTTTTTGAGGCCAAAATGATAGAATAAAGGTGATGAAATGGAGATTCATCACCCCCCTATACTTGCCTTTGCTAGTCCCTAGCAAACACTTATGCAATAAGCGCAAAATGAATAAAGAAAAGAAAAAGGAAAATGCAAGAAAGATAGAGTGAATTGGGGTGCTTTCAGTGCAATGCATGTCCTTACAAAATCTGAATTTGGAGCTCCTGTCAGACCTTGGGTGTGAAGGTGTGTGGAACCTAGTCGGGAACCAGCTCTAAAGTACCACAGCCTTCGGTAATCACAGAACTCGGTTCAACCCACCTCAATAGCCGGGTCAGAACTAGTCTACATCATACGCAAACTCTTATAACTATGAAGCTGACTTGTACGGTGTAAGTGTGAGTGGCTCTCCCCAACTGAAATGATAAAGGAACTGACTTCTCCAGAATGACAACCCAATGATTCCCCTATCCAACAGCTCTTTCCTCGAGGAGCAGGGTATTTCCTTCTAAGTTCAAGTGGCAACCAGCTCAAGAGGAGGGGGTGAAGAGAAGAATGGACGGTAGCCAGTGTAGCTACCTATCCTGGGATGCAAGACCAGTGTAGTCAAGTCATCCAGCTGCAGGCTTACATGTTTGTCTTTGGAGCTCAAGCTTGCTTATTGACTTTGTACATACTTTGCAGGCGTTTTATTTTTGTACAGGCCTGATCATCATCATCATCATTTTTTTTTCAACATACTATTTACAGCAGCATTTACATAAGGAGTTTTTCCTCTTGAGCCAGTAGACTATCCCTCTTTTGAAGCTTTATCGCAACCCACAATCTCCTGTCTTTAGACCTCATTGCTTATTGAATCTGGTTGGGGTGCACTTCCCTCCCTAGACGAGGACGAATGTTTCCACCCGTGTGCGTCTCAGACTGGCAAATCCAACCCCCTCACCACTCCAACTGGGTTGAGCCAAGTGAAAGGTGCAGGTGTCCAAGTTAGATCACGGTCGGCAAGAGTCATACGTGTGTCTCGAAAAGTTCTAGTTAGTCCACTGAGGTGACTTGAACCCAGCCCTGATTTCTCAAAGAATTAAGTCTGAATAGACCTGAAGTACCTTAAACCTAGTTCCCATAAGGTTCCAGTGCAATTCGGTGCGGTAAGGTCTAACCGAGCTCCAATTTGAGATTTTCTTAGACTGATTCAATCATCAAGCTTCACTCAAAAAGAATATGAATGGTATGCTTATGCTATGTGCAATGAATGATGCAATTTTTCACAAAAATTTGGAAGGATCAAAGAATGTTTTTACAAAAAGAATCTCTGCACAGGAAGTACGAACTGAAAATGTTTAAAGAGTATGTACATTTATTTACACAGGCGTGCTGCTTTGTTTTCAAAATTTAGGAAATTTTTAGCGACTTTACAGGTATGAATGAAATAGTTTATTTGGGTATGTATAGAAAGAATTGTATGTATCTTGTTTCTGATTTACTAGTATCTGCAATGGTGTTATTAATAGCTTTTTGAAAATATTTTTGCAAACTATAGTACACGATAATTTTTGCAATCCTTTACACACATTTGAAAACTATTTTTGCAAAGATTTTTCACACTATATGTAGATATATACAATTTTCACAATACTTTTAACAAGCATTTTTCAAAACATTTGCACATAGGTTTTTCAAATCCTTTCTTTCACACAAAGAAAAATTTTGCAATCAACACCGTTTCCCGCATTTGAAATCATTTCACATCAAATTTTCCAAAACTGGTCACACTATTTTTCAAATCATACTGTATAGGTATCTGATTTATTAATCAGTAGGTACAAAAGAAGAAAAAATTGTATTTGACGTATAGTATGGTTCTGTTCTTATACACTTTATTTGGCTTATTCCTCATTTACAAATGAAATATTTTTGTGCAAATTCCTCAGACTTACTCGAGAAACATTTTCACAAGGGTTTTCGAAAACTCTAGTCCAAAATAATTTTTGTAACATGTACACGCATTTGAAAACCCTTTTACAAATGTTTTACACAACACAGATAGATTTTTCAAAACAATTTTTGACAATCAACTTTTCACAATCGTTTGCACACTAATTTCCACATATTTTGCTTTCACTCAAAGAAAATAGGTTTTACACACAAACTAATCTTTTCAATCGTTGAATACTTGTTCACGCTATTTTCAAACAACTTTCACAAGATTTTTCAAAAAAACGTTTCGTAAAACACTTTTCTGACTTACTAGTCAGTATAATTACAATGAGTCTGAGGAACTCACAATCATCTTTTATTATTATAAAGCTACTTTTTACATTTTATTTTGTGTTGTAGTGATATTTTATTTTTCAGTATGAGTTATGGCTTTTAGTATATACACAGTATATACGACCCCCCTATACTTAGCTTGAGCTATGTCCTCATAGATCGAAAGGAAAAAGCAAAGACATAACTCGTACTGCGTATAGACAGATCTAAAGAATAAATACGAACGAAATGAATGAATGAGAAGTTGACTGTCCCCCCTATACTTAGGATCAAAGAATCCTTTGTATAGCAGACTGTTTACAAAGCGGGGAGGGTCAAGGGTGAGAATACACTGATCGTACTCAGATTGTCTCCCCCTATACTTAGGGTAAGATACTCCTAAGTATAGACAAGAAGAGGAGACAATGGAGAGGATCGAACAGAAATTAAGAACCCTAGGTGCTCACCCCCCTATACTTAGGACCAAGTACGTCCTAAGTATAGAAAACTGTCTACAAAGGCGGCACGTTTTAGATAGAAAAAGAAAATAGATAAGGAAAAGAAGAAAAGAAGAAAAGAAGAAAATCAGAGCAATAATGGTTGGAGTACATCGTCTGAATCTTTTGGTGCTGCAGGAGGTGTAGAGATATCCTCGGGGTGCACTAACTGAATATAGTCAACAACGGCCAAGAATGAATCTGGTTCCCAGTAAGGCTTCAGTAGTTGGCCGTTGACGACGAAGGGCTGTGCGTCAGGGGACAATTCTGATATAGCAATGCTTCCGTTGTCACGCACTTCACATACTCGAAATGGCCCTGTCCACTTACTTTTTAATTTACCTGGGAATATCCGCAACTTTGCATCAAACAACCACACTTTCTGCCCAACATCGAAGGTCTTTCGTCTGATGTGCCGGTCATGCCAGCGTTTCACCTTCTCTTTGTACATCAAGGTGTTATCGTATGCGCAGTCTCGGAATTCCAAGAGCCTGTTCAGATCGTCCTTTCTCCTCTGACCACCTTTTCGTGAATCCAAGTTACAATTACTAATTGCCCAAAGGGATTTGTGAAGTAATTCCACGGGCAGATGACATGGTTTTCCATATACAAGACGGTAGGGCGACATGCCCAAGGGAGACTTGTAGGCCGTACGGTAAGCCCAAAGAGCTGAGTCCAAGAGTTGAGACCAGTCTTTTCTGTTTGGCCTAACAAGTTTCTGCAATATGGTCTTGATTTCTCTATTGGATAACTCCGCCATGCCATTGGTCTGCGGATGATAAGGAGATGCGACGCGGTGATCGATGCCGTACTCCTTCGTTAACTTCTTGACCTCTTTGTTGATGAAATGACTACCCCCGTCGGATATGAGAATCTTCGGTATCCCAAACCGCGAAATGATGTTCTTCTTCAGAAACTGGCAAACTGTTTTGCTGTCGGCGGCTCGGGCGGGGATAGCTTCAACCCAACGACTCACGTAATCTACGGCAAGAAGGATGTGCTCAAAACCTTGACTGTTAGGGAAAGGTCCCATGAAGTCAATGCCCCATGCATCGAAAACATCTGCTATCTGAATGATTTTCAGAGGCATTGAGTCTTTGGCAGTGAGTGTTCCTTTCAGTCGCTGACAATCAAGACATCTTTTAACAAATTCTGCTGCATCCTTAAATAAAGTGGGCCACCAGAGGCCACACTGCAATACTTTCGCTGCCGTACGATCTCCAGAATGGTGCCCACCAGATTCGAGCGAATGACAATGCTCGAGGACACTAGATTGCTCCGTCTGAGGAATGCACCGGCGCCAAATACAATCTGCTCCTTCCCTGAATAGAAGGGGATCTTCCCACTGGTAAAAGCGGATGGTCGACATGAATTTGTTCTTCTGATTCTTTGTCCAATCCGAAGGTATTACCCCAGAGGCGAGGTAATTTACAATGTCAGCATACCAAGGGAGAGCATCCACGGCTAAGATAGCTTCGTCAGGGAAGGTCTCTGTGATAGGTGCGTTGCTCAAAGGAGAGTTATGCTGCTCTATTCTGGAGAGGTGATCTGCTACCACGTTCTGAACTCCAGGTTTGTCCTTAATTTCCAGATCGAATTCCTGGAGGAGAAGGATCCAACGAATCAGTCTGGGCTTGGCATCCTTCTTCTGCTGTAGGTATCGAATAGCAGAGTGGTCTGTGAAAATTGTGACCTTTGACCCCAACAGATAGGATCTGAACTTCTCTAAGGCGAAAACCACAGCCAGCAGTTCTTTCTCTGTTACTGTATAATTTCTTTGAGCTTCATCTAATGTTCTGCTGGCATAGTGAATGGCATAGGGCGCCTTATCTTTCCTCTGCCCTAGAACAGCTCCGACGGCAAAATCTGACGCATCGGTCATTATTTCAAATGGAAGAGTCCAGTCTGGAGGCTGTAAGATTGGAGCCTGAGTGATAAGCTCCTTCAATTGATTGAAGGCAAGGAGGACTAGCTGATCAACAATAAATTCTGTCTCCTTGCACAAAAGTTCTGTCAGAGGTCGGGCAATGCGGCTGAAGTCCTTGATAAATCGTCTGTAAAATCCCACATGCCCCAGGAATGACCTCACATTCTTTACTGACTGAGGTGGCTGCAGGTTTGAAATGACATCCACCTTGGCTGGGTCGACTTCCATGCCACGTTTGGAAACGACATGGCCCAACACAATACCCTCTGTGACCATAAAGTGGCTCTTTTCCCATGAGAGCACTAAATTGACCTCCCGGCATTTCTGAAGCACTCTGTCTAGGTGCTCGAGGCAAGAATCGAAACTATCACCATAGACGGAGAAATCATCCATGAACACCTCAAGAAAACTGCCTACCATTTCGGCGAAGACTGCTAGCATGCATCTTTGGAAGGTTGCGGGTGCATTGCATAATCCAAAGGGCATCCTCTTGAAGGCGTAGGTGCCGAACGGGCAAGTGAAGGTAGTCTTCTCTTGATCCTCAGGGGCGATCGCCACTTGGTTGTACCCGGAGTACCCGTCCAGGAAGCAGAAGAACTCCTTGCCTGCTAATCTCTCCAAGACTTGATCAATAAATGGCAAGGGAAAGTGGTCCTTCTTGGTTGCTGCATTTAGGCGGCGGTAGTCAACACACACCCGCTAGGATGTCGGTACCCGAGTTGAAATCTCCTCTCCTTTTTCATTTGTGACCACAGTAAGCCCGGATTTCTTGGGAACTACATGCAGGGGGCTTACCCACTTTGAATCGGAGATGGGATAAATGAAGCCTGCATCACACCACTTTGTGATTTCCTTCATGACCACGTCCCGAAGGTTAGGGTTTAGCCTTCTCTGGAATTCGCGGGACGGCTTGGCATCGTCTTCTAAATAGATATGGTGTGAGCACAGAGCTGGATTTATCCCTCGG
The DNA here is from genome assembly GCA_037367405.1 of Ottelia alismoides. Lineage (NCBI taxonomy): Eukaryota > Viridiplantae > Streptophyta > Magnoliopsida > Alismatales > Hydrocharitaceae > Ottelia > Ottelia alismoides. The sequence continues at coordinate 32,867 of JAZKJV010010890.1, forward strand.
AGGTCTGATACGCTCCAACCAAGTGCCTTGCGGTTCTTTTCTAGAATCTCGAGGAGTCGAGATTCTTGATCCAGATTCAGCCTGCTGCTGATGATGACTGGATACATGTGTTCTTCACCCGTAAGGAAAGCATACTTCAGGCCTGCAGGAAGTGGCTTGAGTTCTGGTTTCAGTCTGTCCCCTTTACCGGTCACTTCTGATACCATGCTGGTGGTGGGATGTACTTTGAGACTAGTACCATCCTCAACATTCTGTTGAGATCCAAGTGATGTACCGAACGGTTCTGCGGTGAGCTGATTATGTTCGGTCTGGAGTGAATGCTCAAGAAGATGCGCTTGTATCTGAGAATCTGTCTCCCATGGATCATCGGAGCTTATGATGACTGTGCTTTCCAAGTCCTCCTCAAGAGTGAGGATTTCTTGGGTCCATGGATCGTCCAGTGACAACTCCGAGTCTCTGATCTCCGCAATAAAATCACAGTCTGCTTCTGATGCTGCTTGACTTTCATCAGTTGTGGCGTTCTGCTCCTTGTTCATGGTGAGCGTGATTTGTTTGGTGTTCGAGCTGAAGGTGATCTTGCCAGACCCGTAATCAACCACGGCACCAGAAGTACGGAGAAATGGTCTGCCGAGGATGATAGGAGTCTGGAGCAGTGGTGCAGGAGAGTCCATGTCAAGGACTACAAAATCAGCTGGGAATTTCATCTCCTGCACGGTAACTATCACGTCTTCCAACAAACCGCGGGGCCGCTTAACGGATCGGTCAGCGAACTGAAGGATCATTCGTGTCTGCTTGAGCGGTCCCAGCCTGAATTCTTGCATTATGGACGAGGGCAGAAGGTTGATGGAAGAACCACTGTCAAGAAGAGTACGCTCGAAGACCTGATCAAAAATCACACAACTGATCAGAGGTGCTCCTGAGTCTTGCTTTTTCTGGGGGAGGTTGGTGATAGCTGCAACTGTGGCCATGGACAAAACGTGTTTTTCTACCTCTCGGCGTCTGTTGTCTTGCGCTGGGCGACGCCTGTCAGTACATGCCTCTTTCAATCCTTTCTTCACAGCTGGCATGTATTCCACGGCCTTTAACAAGGGAATCTCAACAGTCAATTTATCCAAAATGTCTACAACACCTGGATCAGACAATGCAGTTTTTCTTTTTGTCATTTTTTTGGATTTTTGTATTGCATGCGGAAAAGGAATATTCACATTACTGGCAGGAAAATTAGAGTTCTTATTTACATCAAGATTATCGCCCACAGAATGTTGTACATCCGGACTACAAAAAGGCGTACAAGCTGGATCTAACTCTGCTGGTGCTGTTGGGCGATCAAAAAGGGTAGCATTGGCTCCATCGGCTGGCACAGGATCGGCTGCTGCTGGCGGCTCCTCCAAGGCTGGCGCGGCTTCACTTCTGCTACAGGCTTCTTTTTGGTGTTTTTGTTTTTGCGGATTTTTTTGTATTTTTGGCTGGAATTGCTTCTGGCAATGCACGGCGGCTGGACTGGCTTCTCCTTCCTCTTCCTCCTCACCCGCCCCTGGAGCTGGCACGGCTGATGCGGAAGATGACGATCCACCTGTTTCTTTATTCACCCCATATCTGGTAGCAGGCGGAGACAAGGCCCTACCGCTCCTGAGAGTAACAGCATTAGAAAAAGCAGTAATATCATTATCACACGCGGACTGGACATCACATTCTACCTGCTCCTTCTTCTTGAAATTGTTGGGGTTGGCTTCGACCTGCGCCGGAATGGTAGTGCGAGTGGCGGTCAGGTCATCAAGCCGCTTGGTCATCTCCGCTAGCCCTTGGACAAGCTGGGCTAGACACTCCATGGTGGGATTAGCTGGGGGCACATCAGAAGATGCAGCGTGCATACCACGCTGCTGTTGGTTAGATGGGTGGGGAGGCTGCTGATGGTGTTGCTGTGGTGGAGCAGGAAGTTGAAGTTGTTGGTAGGACGGAGAGGGATACTGCTGGTATGATTGAGGCTGAGCAGCCGTGTATTGGTGATACGGCTGCGGATGGCGATACTGCTGCTGCTGCTGATACGGAAAATTCTGCCTCCATTGATGTGCGAATTGAGGAGGCTGCTGGTGTTGCTGAGAGGGGTGCCCAAAACGACCACCCTGAGGTTGGTGGTACTGCCGGTTGGCAAATGGCTGACCCTAGAGTTGTCCCTGAGGACGGGTCGGCTGTGCATCATTAGTCCAAACCCCATTAACTTCCTGGACCAGGGGTGGTGGCGGGAACACTGAATCGGTGTCTGAGATAAACTCTGGTTGGTACACAACCATCTGCTGTTGCGGCTGGCTCTGATCAGGTGCCTGCACGTAGTACACGTGCTGAACTGTCGGTGGTTGCTGGCTTGGCTGAGGCTGGTGTAGCGGTGGTTGCTCGTCTTTTCTCTCAGCTGGAGCTTCGAGCGGTGCTGCCGACTGAACAGAATTGATGGTACCTACCAGCAGTTCTAGCTACTTGGTGATGTGATCCAGTTTGTCCAAACTCTGGGTCCTCTTCTCGATTAAGGCGAGTTTTTCGAGATCTTTTGATCGCTTCTCGATAATGTCAACTTTAGAGAGATGTCCCCCGATGATGCTGAGGTTGGAGCTTTCATCTCTCTCTGATTCCTTAGATGCTGCCATGTGCACTTGCTTTTGAAGGATCTGGGGTTGCTTCTGATAAGCCTTGGATGAAGAGAGGGCGGCCTCTCCTTCGGCCATTTCTTCAAAGATCTGCCAGACGACATCTTCATCCTTATTGAAGTGTGAGCCCCCACATGCTGCGTCTACGAGCCTTTGACTTTCAATGTTCAGTCCCCCAAAGAAATGCTGAACCAAGCTGGTCTTCGGAATATCATGATGGGGACACTTCTCCTGCAGATCAGTGAATCTCTCCCATGCTTCATGTATCGACTCATGGGGTCCTTGGGAGAAATTACTGATACGGGCCCGCATCTGGTTGAGTCGACCCAGAGGGTAATACTTGTGCAAGAAGGCGGACTTTAGCTCCTCCCAGGTCGTCACAACCTTCCCCATATGATTGACCCAATAAAGGGCCTTATCCTGTAGACTGAAGGGGAAAGCCGTCATCTTGACAATGTCTAGAGGGACATTGGGATAGTGAGTAGTACGGCAAATGCGGGAGAATTGCTGCAGGTGGATGTACGGCTCCTCGCTGGTGTTTCCATGGAATGCAGGAAGAAGAGCAATGAATTGGGGCTTCAGCTCAAAGTGAGCGTGTACCGGTGGAATGAGGATCCATTCAGTCATCTGGCTGTCTCCCGGATTGTATGTTTGTTTAAGGGTAGGTTTCGGTGGTGGTAATTCAAGATCATCATTGTGGTCATCACCACCTCCTCCACCTTCACCTTCTCCTCCCCTGCCTCCTCTGCCTCTGCCTCTGCCTCCATCATCATCGTTCATCATATCATTCAACATATCCTGAAAAGCTGTCTGAGTGAGGGCCTGTTCGGTCAGCTGCTGTTGGATGGCCTGGATAGATGCCAGTAATTGTGCATTGACCTGATTCTGATCTGGCGCCTGTCCCTCTGGTGTGGGGGGCTGCTGACCCTTGCCCTTTCCTCCGGGAGCCATGTCAGGGTCTGAGTCGGAAGAGATGAACTCCGGCGTAGTCTCCAGGGCTTGTACTGTCTTCTATCTGCATAAGGAGATAGTCCTGATCAGACTGCTTGTAATCAATGTTCAGCTGCCGAGATGAAACTGGAATTCAGGTCAACCCCAGCATGTTGTGAATAGAGAAGGATGTAGACTGTAATCGACTTCTATTCACAACGGTGAAAGTGGGACAAAGGTGATCCCAGTTTATTGGGTGGTCAAAAGAAAGGTAGAAAACGAGGAGTCTAGAGATCGATCCGCAAAGTCCGGATCAAGTTCTCATGAATCACCTCGAAGTTATTGGCGGAGTTGAGTCCATGGAATCGATGTGGGTGTCGGCACGGTCCCGACGTAAACCATCCATGGATCAACTTCGCGAAGTACAAGAGAAGCCAGGATGTTGGATGAAAGATACGATGGTCAACGAGGAATACAAAGGAGTGCAAAACAGTAGAAAAAGGCTCAAACTGAGCGGGGGTCAAAGAGGAGTGACATAACAAAATTTTGTGCAAAGGCACGGGACTTGATTTTTGACCCTTAATCTAGATCCATACAAACACAATTCAAAATCGGGTTCACCAACTCACGCCATGTGAAGCCGTAAAGGTTCGGCTATTATCTTTTCATTTTTAGAGTTGTGATTTTCAAGCATATCTTATAACAAGTCCTTAGTACGCTACCCTATAGGAGAGAGAGTACTGCCGGAAGGGTATCCCGTACTTGTCCTCCTCCTGTGTAACCTGTAGTCTGTACTTTTTGGAGTCCTCGTAACCCTTCCTGGATCCCTACTCAGCCAAAGAAATAGAGAGAGGAAGCCGATAGGCGAAACCGCTACTTCGGTTCTCGCTCGCAACGGAATCACCCGTGAGCGTACAAGAACCTACTCGGACGCAGGACAATGAGACAGACACCCCCGTGAAGGCGTGGCCTATGCTCAATACTTCGGACAGGGTCGATGCTCATCACAACAGAGAGTCATCATTGGTGACCAAGCCCTACTCGCCTACGTACGATAGAAGCGCCATTACTTCGGAAATCCAGGCGATACACAAGGCAGTTGCAGACTGGGTTTTTGGCTCTAATCCTTAGGGGGTCGCACTCGCTCAAGGGAGTAGGGTTTTGGTCCCCCTCCAAGGTACCTGAAAACAATGAGGGCTTTATGAACCCGGTACAATGATAGTCCATTACAAATTTTAATTAAGGTCAAAGTTCATTTAGCAGTCCCCTAGTTTTATTTTTTTGGTTTTTCACTTTTTTTGGATCTGTTTCATACCAGCGCCTAACATTTTGGTAGATTTTCGTTTAAGTCCTAGGTGCTCAAAATCAGAGGGAGATAGCGGAAAAGCCATGCAAGTGGTTCTATGATGGAAATCTCACCATTGAACCGAATGATGCATGCTGAGTTAGAAGACTTACAGTGCATCCCGGCTCTCTCCATGTGGTATGCAAAACAGAATCTTTAAACCTATCTACATGGCGGTGTGCATTCGTCAAAATCGCCCTAAACATTAGCTGCTATTAACGTGAAGAACCACAAGCTGGTCATTTATCTTTAACCCTAGGGTCCGGTTTTGGCTCACCCCTCCTCTTCTCGATACACTCGAGTTCAGGAGTAGCGCTTGATGGGGCTCGCTCACGGCACATGGGTTAAGAGATAAATGACTTAGCTGTTTAAGTTTTGACTAGATCCATACGAAGTAGACTATAGGAACATGCATTCTTATTAATGTTTGGACCTAGCTACCGAGTCAAGCAACCTATATCTAGGGGCTCCAAGCACACAAAACAAAGTAAAATAAAGGCGAAAAGCACAAAACAGCGGCAAACAAAGAAAAGAAGGCGGTAGAAATCGCGGAAAACAGCGATGAGGCCCCCAAGTGAACAGACACCCAGGCACTGGACCTCATTGTGAAGAGTAGAGTCCTGTTAATTATTACATGCCAAAATAGTCTCTCTCTCACCATGAATTACAAGAATAATTTCCCTAAGTATCTAGCCTATCTAATGCCCCTCTCTTTGCTTCTTTGGTGCACTCTCCAGATGGTCATGAGAAGAGAAAACCATCCTCCTCCAAGCTCGGCTGCCTTGGCTTCCTAGGAATCCATCCTCGCGTGGGAGTCCCTTGCATCAAAGTCACAAAAAGATTGCATTAGCATACTTAGTCAATTGGATAGAGCAGAGAAAAATAATCACAATAAATAAAGAAATAAAGCATGGTGATTAATGACATTAAAACACTAGCTGCTCACACAAAGAATGAATCATGAATCTACATTTTTATACAAGAATGACAAAAATCAATTTGGCTATGCTCATTGCTCCCCGGCAACGGCGCCATCTGATAACAGGGGGAGTCCCACGAGGGTCACCATAAAAAAATAGAAGTGTTGTCGCCGAGGCGACCACTCATGGAAGACCGGTGTTAATCAGCAATTAACCCACAATCCAAAGAATACAACAATCAAGCTCAAAATAAATGTGAATTAATTTTTATTTACTCTACCAGAAAATGTATAGTGACAAATATGTAGAGGTCGAACCACAGAGAGCAACACAAAATGCAATAGCCTACGCGTCAATCCCAGTCATCCTTGTGTGGGTTTTATTATTATTATTATTATTATTATTATTATTATTATTAACATATAATACTTAAGCATTATGTATATAGATATATATATATTTATACAGTACAAATTTATTATATATATATATAGGTGTATCTAAATATAATATAATATATACATATATATATATATCCCTCTTTTTTTTATATCATATTAAGATTAAAGAGACTACATATTACTAGATATATATATATAATATATATAATTTTTTTCTTTTTTTTGGATATATAGATATAGGTATATATACATAAAAGGGGTGTTATAATTTTCACAAAAATACTAAAAAAAAGTCAAAAAATTCAGGAAAAGGATCTTTTTGGGATTTTCATGGCTTTTTACTGTTTTTTATAATTTTTGGGTATTTTTGCAAATATTTTTAGCATTTTAAAATAGCTACATGATAGCAAACAGTGGACTAGGTACTGGCCGTCACAAAAAATAGAGATTAAAAATAGCTAACAGCCTAAAAAATGTTCCCCTTTAATTTTCTAATAACAATAATAAAATATAGCATAAGTAGGGCCTGAGTTTATATTTTTCTGATTTTTCTTTGATTTTTTATATTTTTTTGAAGTTTTTGGGTATTTTCGAATTTTTAAGGTTTTCTTTTTGAGATTTTTAGGGATTTTTGGTCTGACACTAATATAGGACAAAATACACCACATATAATTTTGTTGGAATTTTTCAGGGCATTTTCATATTTTTTTGGGATTTTATGAGTTAGACAGGGACTTAAAGACAAGTTTTTGATTTTTAATAAATGCAAAAAGGCAACAAAATGCAAAACTAAAAATATGGCGTTCAAGCATGACCAAACAGGAGCTTAAGTCTATTTTCTCAAGATTTTTAGATTAAGTATGAAGCACAAAATAAATAGACAAAGCCTTCAAAAATTAAATGGCCTGGCAGGGGTATTTTTGCAAATAAAATAGTTGGCAGGGGCATACATGCAAAAATTACAACAAAAATACACTTTAACTTTTATTTTCAGGACCATTTCATAAATACAAGAACCCGGCAGGGATTAGATGCAAAATGTCACGCGCCTCACGTGGTTGCCGCACGTGAGGCACGGAGGGACCAAAATGCAAATATGTAAACATCAGGGGGGTCCACTGCAATTTTTACGACTTATTTACAACGTAATACTTTATTTTTGGGTGTAAACTCTAAATACAAAAAGTAAGGGGTAGGGTATGAAATTTACCCCTAAAGAAGGCCTTGCATCCTGCGGCGCTGGGAGCGCCACTTATACACGTGGCAATCATCTGACGGCGGACTTCGATTCGGCGATGAAGGGCTGGGATTAGAACGTCCCGGCTGATCTGACGGTGGGCGTGCTTCTTCATCGAACGGTTGGCGTGCAATCTGGGCCAGCCCTCTCGATCCAACGGTGCAGAAGGCACCTGGAAGAACTGGGAAGGAACTCGCCCTCGGCGAGCTTTGATCGGGTAGCTCGGGCTCCTCCGGGCACCTCCCGCACATCTGGAGCGTTCTGATCGTAGCTGGGAGGCTTCCGCGTCGTCTGACGGTGGTCTCATGGCTCCTGGGGGCCTGAGTCGGTGGAGCGAGGTCGGAGAAGAAAGGGGCCCCCAGGAACCTCTTCCTGGTCAAAGCAAGCCCAGAAGGGCTCGATTCCTCGTGGTACCTGCACAGAAAGAACCGCGGGCGAGAGGGCTATCTCCTCGACCCGGGGTTATGAAGCTGCGGTGCAAGATGGAGGTGGGCGGAAGGGCTCCGGCGAACGGCGGAGTTGGAACCCGGATTCGCCAAGACCAAGGGTCTTGGGTTGATCTGATGGGTGTGAGAGATGGAGAAGGCGACGAGGAACGAGATGGGATGATCGGGGCGGTCGGATACAGTGAGGTTTACAATGAAGAAGTCGCCGGAGCGGAGCTCCGGCGAACTTCGATTTTTGATTTTTACGCTAATGTGATCAACTAACAACTAAGCTAACTACTGAAATGAAATGCTAACATTGAAAACTAACTAAGAACGCATTAAAAGGACAGCTCTTATACCTGGGGGCCTCCAGGGAGCAGGGCGGACGCCGGAGCTCCGCCGCGTCAAAATTCTCCTCCTTCCGGCCGAGTCTCTATGCTGGGCTACTCCCCCTGTCACGAGAAACAATCCAGGCACAAGATCTAGGCGTTAGGTTGGAATGAAAGTGGCCAAATTCGAGGAAGGAAGCGGAGCTTTTTATTTATAAACATTGGCGAGTAGCCTTATTGACCGGCGATTATTTCATGATCTAGAGAGCATTTGGTTGATCTGTGATTTCGGCGGGCATCATGGAAGATTAGGGAACAAATCTTGTGAAGGAAGCGTTGTCGATTGATGGATGGTGTGCCCGGGAAAAAGGGAGAAAATCGGGGGAGTGGACTGTTCAGAGCTGCCAGGCGTGGGATGGGACAGTTGACCAGGGGGTCAACGTTGGCTGGCGTCTCATTGGGCCACGTAAGCTGCTACGAGACAAAATAGCAGGTCTGAAGGAAGATTAATTTATTTGACATCCGAAATGATTTTATTAATTTTTGCTTATAAAATAAAAAATGTGTATTATTTCATGTAGTATTTATTCCTGATTTTTATTGAATTTTTCGAGGTGTTTTGTTGTAGTTTTATTTTAGTAATGTGTATATGTATGTATTTACATGTATTTTTGGATATTTTATTTTTAATTTATTTCTTTTCTTTTATTATTTTCTTGGCTTATTTTATAAATTTATAACTTATTTTTGTGAGTATAAAGGTATTTTTGTTTGATTTTTATAAGTTTATTTGTATTTTTAAATAAATAGGTCTATGTATTTGTAAGTATATATATATAGGTACTTCACCTATATATTATACACATTGTATTTATTTAATTAATTTTATGTGTTTTTATTGAGGATTTGTATTTTAATAGGACACATATACTATATACATTATTACAAAAATATAAGAGATTTGAATAATTAAAGAATATTTTCCCCTTTTATTTGTGTGCATACTCCATATAGGTATCTTGCCCATATATATCACATAGTTTTATTTTATTTTCCAAATTATTTTTGGTTTTATTCTAATGCCAATTTGTACAGGAATTATATACATTATCTACAAAATTCTAAAAATATGAGTTTATAAAAATAATGAATATTGAGTAAAATGAATATTTTAATCAGGTATTATGTACAAGAAGGGCCAAAAACCTAACTGCCACAGATGGACTCCAAAAATTATGAAACCAATTTTATAAAATAGTTTATGAAATGCTATATACAATTAAAGGTGAGTTTGGGTGATTTGGAGTTTTTATTTGCAAGATGTGGGTCTGTGAAGTTGAGATGTTGGCTTTTTATTGTGTGTATAAAATGTACACTGGGTATTATTTTTACACAAACTCAATTTTGTATTTTTATTTACATTATTATCTACAACTTTTATGAACAAAGTTTCTTTATTTGATGAATAAATAATTATGCATAAAATAGGTGTCAAAAATGCATAAAGGGATGAATAAATAAATGGGGTATTTATTGTATATCAGCCCTTATCTCCCCCTACTTTATTCCTTGTCGACCAATACCATGCTGGCCTTGGTCTCGGGGTTAGGGTCATAAAATATTTACAAAATTTTATTCCTTTTTCTTTTCTTCTCTTTATTCTATAATTTTGGCATTAAAAACCTTATTTAATGTACAATTAATACAATGAGTAATGAATGCTATTATGTACAAATTAATGCTGTTTACATGCATTTGCCGGGGTTTTTGAGGCCAAAATGATAGAATAAAGGTGATGAAATGGAGATTCATCACTTACACCACGAGTCTTTGGTTCGGTCGCATTTGTCCATCAGTTCTCTCCTGGTCTTGACAAGCTCTCTCCCAGAGCTGTTAAATGTGTGTTTGTGGGGTATTCCAAAACCCAAAAGGGATATCGTTGTTTTGATCTGGTTCGGCGACGGTACTATGTCAGTGCTGATGTCACCTTCTTCGAGTCCATTATGTATTTTTCTCCCACAGGTGACAGGCTTACTCCTTCAGAAAATGGAGAAGAGATCTACATGCCTCCTCCTCCGTCATTACCGTGCTCTCCTCCATTACCACAACCATCTTCTCCAGCATCACCTACATCGGAACCACCACCACCACCACCACCGTCACCTGCATTCTTTCCTCAGGTCTACCAGAGACGACCCCATGCTCCTGCGCCTCTTCCATCATCCAGCACGCCTGAGGTATGTACTGAGCAATTGAGTTCTTCTAATGGCCTGGATGATTTGCATGTTCAGAATGAGGTATAGGGCAACGATGATATCACTACTCCTCATATTGATGATTTAGATGTCCCTATTGCTCTTCGGCGGCAGAAACGTGCCAAGACGATGAATCCTAAATATGGAGTGGACTTTGGTTCTCATGTTTCCTTGGAACGTCTGTCCAAGGATTTTCAACACTTTGTTGTCGGCCTGTCAGCTATAGAGATACCACGCTCGTATCAGGAGGCACTACAGAGCAGTCAATGACGCTTAGCGATGGAGGAGGAAATGGCAGCGTTACGGTCGTGTGGTACGTGGAGTGTAGTCCATCCTCCACCAGGTGCATCTGTGGTTGGCAGCAAGTGGGTCTTTACTGTGAAGCATCGGGCTGATGGTACAGTTGATAGATACAAGGCAAGGTTGGTTGCTCGTGGGTTCACCGAGACATATGGGGTGGACTATCAGGACACGTTTTCCCCAGTGGCACGTCACTCTACCCTATGGATTCTTGTTACTGTTGCCGTGGTACGAGATTGGCCTCTTTTTCAGTTGGATGTCAAGAATGCCTTTTTGTATGGTGATTTACAGGAGGAGGTCTACATGCAGCAACCACCTGGGGTTGCTGCTGAGGGAGAGTCTAGTATGGTATGTCGTCTTCATAAGGCTATATATGGCCTTAAGCAGAGTCCGAGGGCTTGGTTTCAGAAGCTCTCAGATTTGATTGAACAGAAGGGATTTGTTAGATCTACTGCAGATCATACTCTCTTTATAAAGAGAAGCCATCAAGGTTGTGTGGTCATCTTGGTGTATGTGGATGACATTGTTATCACTGGTAGTGATGAATATGGCATTCAAGCAACGAAGGATTTTCTTGGACAGCAGTTTGTCACCAAGGACCTGGGGATGCTCCGCTACTTCCTTGGATTGGAATTTGCACGAAATCAGCAAGGTATGGTTATGACACAGAGAAAGTATGTTACTGATCTGTTATTTGAGACAAGTATGACAGGATGTAGACCATCTACTACTCCAATGGATCCCAATGTGGAGCTTTATGATGATGGGTCTGATGAGGTGGACAAGAGACGATATAGAGAACTGGTGGGGAAGCTATTATATGTTACTATCACCAGGCCTGATATATCGTTTGTTGTGGGTAGGGTGAGTCAGTTCATGGAGCAACCCAGGCAGGCTCACATGGATGCAGTTTTTATGATCCTGAGATATCTGAAGTCATCTCCAGGTGCGGGTCTTCTGTTTAGAAGAGATACTTCTCTCTCAGTTACAAGATGTGCGGATGCAGATTATGCTGGGTGTCCTAGTGACAGAAAGTCAACTTCAGGCTTTATTGTGTTCGTTGGCAGTTCACCAGTATCATGGAAGAGCAAGAAACAAACGGTGGTTGCTCGATCTAGTGCGGAATCAGAATATAGGGCAATGGCCCAAGGTAGTACTGAGATGATGTGGGTTAAATCAGTCCTGACTGACTTAACTATTGATGTACCTCTACCTATGCATCTTAAATGTGATAATCAGGCAGCTTTGTTTATAGCTAATAATCCAGTTTTTCATGAAAGAACAAAGCACATTGAAGTGGATTGTCACTATATTCGAGATCTCATCCAGAAGGAGCTCATTTCAACGTCACATGTATCATCAGGAGACCAAGTCGCAGATATGTTCACAAAGGCTCTCGCTAGAGGTCCTTTTCACAATTGTTGTTCCAAGCTGAGCATGATTAATATATATGCTTCAGCTTGAAGAGGAGTGTTGGAATATTTGTATTAGTTATTTTCTATGTTATGTTTATGCTATTTACCCATAGAGCTTTTCTCCTATATAAGAGAGCTCTGGGGTTGAGAATAAATTATCTTTTCATTCTCTCATTCCACAACTACCATTTAGGTGTGATGTACATGCACTCATTTCAAGGGGATGCACCACTTCTCGATTTTAGCTTCATATTTATCCTATATACAATGTTCACATGGTGGTGCCATGTTCTATGTGAATCTACGTTGGAAGGACATCATACAAAGCTGTACAATTAGGATCTTGATATGGTTCTATCTTGTTCATAGTACTGGAGGTTATGCTCCTTTTTGTTCTTTGCGGGCTCCTTCTCATTCTTCTTTGGCACCTACGGTAGAGATTGGAGGTATTTGACCCTCGAAAGGGATTGGGGTTTTAGATTATTTTATATAGTTTAGATTTGAATAGTCATTATGTTTTAAGACCTTGTAAATTTTCTTGTTTAAATTCTATTTATTTAAATCAATTTTTTAATTAATTAAGAAGAATATCTTATTATATAAGTTCATAAGAAGGAGGCACGGAACAACAATCGGGCTGATTTATATGCTATTTAGGGTTGCGGCTATGTGGTACAAGCTGCATTTTCTCCATACAAGATATCAACTGATGGAAGCTGAAGTATTTCAGGTGTTCATCCAGTAAATAAGCATAATAAGAAAATCATTTAGTTGAGAAACAAATTAATCCCCAGCTACTTGTTTTCCTTAAGAACTTTAGTTGTTTTATGCGAAATGCTCCTCTTTATATAAAAAAAGGGAAAGGACGATAATTTCGAAAGTTTACGAGATCCATGAGTGATCTCGAAGGATCTCTTACACATATATGTTGCAACTACCAAAATTTAGAACAAATACAGATACGATAATACATGACGATAGCTCTACGCAACGTACAATCCCTTTGAAGAAGCAATACAATGAAACCAAATGACAGTCAGGGAGAGGGGTACAGAAATATTGTCCAGTACCGAAGAGCATCTTCTAAATTGTGGTCATAAACCAAGCTTTGATATATAAGGGAAGGGAAGGGTGATGGTGACAGTGGAAGGCAAGTAGTCAAAGGTGCACCCACTTTACACATTGGTATGCCCTAATCTTTAGGGAACATGAGCACGATCCTTCCCTTGGGAGATTGCCATTATAGAGCATGGTTCCATGGCCCATCCTTGAGAGATAGATACAAGATCCATGGCTGGGACTGGGAGCTTCATGGCGAGGGGTTGCAATGGCACACTGTGGGGTCTTTCATGGATCCCTTGGAAAGAAATTAAAGCAAGTTGGGCATGCCACCAGCATGGACCATCCCATCTGCTAATATGGTATTACCACATGGCATTGATCATGGTTTTTTAGGTGCAGTTGGACTCACGAGATGAGTAGAATCAGAAGTCGCCTGCTGGGGACTTTTTCAAAGGCTGAAGATGATGGGATCTAATGATAAAGAACTTGTTTGTTTATATTATCAGTAGCACAATAATATATAAACTTCTTAGGATCAGGGCTCTCTGTGTTTTCTATACTTTTCTTCTTTCTCCAAATAGTGAAAATCGATCATCGCCGTCCAAGGATGTAGCCTAATTACCGATAAATTTTGTAAATCTGCGTGTTTCGTGCTTGCTTGATTGATGTTGTTTGTGCGTACTTCCATGATTCATGACTACAATGATCATGTATCCTGCAAGCGAAAAACGTACAAGTACCGTAAATTTTATCCGTACACAAATACATTCCAAGAAATTAATTCAACTCGTATTGAGTTATGGCATGCATCACACTGCACGTCTAACCAAAAAAACCAAGAACGACGTAATCGTTCATACCCTTAGAACAACATAAATTATTATTTTCATTAGTCATGGATGACAAGATCGATAAATATCATGAATTCGTCATATTTAATTTAATGTGTAACAATAACATCCTTGCATCTCATGGTGAACCAATCGGGAACCAATTGTGGTCGCTTCAAGATGTTGTTATCTTTCCATCCACTACAACAAAATTGATTTAAGTCATAAAATTATTAGAATATTCGTTGACATATCTTCCTATACTAAAGATATATTAATGAATATTATTCATTGCTAAATTATCTTTTGTTCTTGTAATTAACAGTGAATAACATATTCAAAATTATGATAAACCAAGACAAAAGAAAAATAATTGGGCTATATGATGACCCTAACCAGTAAGCACAGATGGGCCCATTAAGGATAGGGTTGGGCGATAACCTGATCAACGTGGCCAAATTAAAGCAATATGGCTAAAGCCCACCATCCCCCCTTATCCCGGCATTCGTTGGTTAAATACCTTCCTTCCTCTATCGATTGATCAAAGTAATTGAACCCGTGATTCATTTTAGCCATCAACCAATAATAGGTTCTATGATTCGTTGTGAGGAATATTGTAAGTATAATTTTCGTTGCAAATTTAAGAAATCAAACAACGAAAACATTTGTTATTATATATTCAACTATAGGGGTTCGTTTGGTTGCTGGGTTGGACTGGATTGGCTTGAGTTGGGGTAACCCTGCGAATAGTAAACTGTGAGGAGGATTGAGAGGGTTGGAAGGAGGGGTACACCCGTGTACCCCAACCCAATCCTGCCCAACCCTGCAACCAAACGAAGCCAAATATTAGAGTATTTATTATCTTGGACTAATTTTGTTGCAGTGCGTTGGGGTTGGGGAAAGTGTTGGGAGGGGGTGGATGGAGTAGGAAGGAGCAGCAAGGAACCGGAGGTGGCAAAAGGTATGAGGGAGGAGGAGGAGGAGACCAAGATGGAGGCGGAGGAAGAGTCGGGGAGGAAAGGTCGAGGAGTATCCATCAGAGGGACCGAAAAGGAGGAGTGGCATAATTCCCAAAGCGAGTAGCTACAATAAAAGTGCTCTGTGACGATACATAATTTGAGCATTCATTATCATATAAATACATAACGACGAATATTTTTCATTGTGAAGTTATCTTTTGTACTTGTAATTCGTTACAAATATCACATTTGCTGCGAAACTTTAATATAACAATAATTTTCAATTGTTGATTCATTGCTAGTACTGTTGCAAGGAATATGATATTCATAGCAAATTTAAATAATCAGACAACAAATGATATTCATTGCTCTACATTTAACTACATTAGATATGACAACAAAAGCTTAATAATTTACTATTTCCCCTTTTCATTTCATTTGGTTGAAATACGATGCAAGTTCAAATATAGAAATCAACCTGTGAAGTAGCCAACAAATTAGAGGGTCTATATCTTTCCATTCAAAAGAATCGGTTCACACTTTCAGAGGCTATTAAGGAAAAATTTTTGGCAACACATATGATTGAAAAGCCAAATTTGAAGGCTCCTACATTTGAACTTCTTTCGAAGTTGATGCTGCCCTTTTCAAAGGGAAAGCTCTATGCGATATTGTTGATTTCATTTTCCATCTCGATGAACAACCAGTAAAATGAAGTAGGCATGTGGCAGAATAATGTGAATAATCATTTTCATAGCTTCTAGTGTAAAATTAATAAGCAAAATATTATTCGTTTTAAGATAATATTATGTTCTTGTGATTCGCAACAAATGTGGTATTCATTGTTAGATATTCATGTAACAGTAATTATACGGTGACCATTGTGTTATACTTTTTACTAATTGATGCTAATTTAGTAACCGCTAGAGAAAAAGGTCGTGTCAAATAATAAACGATGTTATATGATTTTATACTTGAACTTAGCGTCCATTGATAAAAAAATTAATGATATAATGTATTGTGAAATTATTTATTATACTTGAACTTAGCAAAGAGTGTTTCCATTGCTATATCATTAGTAACAGTTCATATAACAATGTTTATCCGTTGCTATTTTTTGAAATTTTAATTAATCATCGCTAACTTTTGAATTAATAAATTATAAACAATTAGTTAAAATTATGAAAAATATCAATTGTAAGCATTGCTATATGCACATTCACTTATAATATAACAATAGATATTACATTCGTAGTTAATTTTAAGTATAAAAAGTAATTTGGTAATGAATATTATCATCATTATATATTTAATAATGGACAATATAGTGATGGATTTTAAAAAAGAGTTCCACTATAAACCCATTTTGTTGTAGCGGAATGAGCTTAAAATATATGGTAATTTTCATTTAAAGTAATATTATTAATCAGTAAATAAAAAATCATTATAGAATTAAATATAAAGTTAGACAAATATGTCAACAAAATATGTTGTGGTGATGATCTATGTCATAATATTCTAAAACCGTGCTAACAAAAAAACTTTGGCTTGTAACGATTTAACCGTCTGATAAAATCCCTTGTCAAAAGTATGGAAAAAAATCGATGCCAATACTGATATCAATGCTCACCTTCACCATGGTTGCATATGGGAGCATGCAGCATAATAACACAGTCTTTTTTTCCTTCAGCAATATTTATGTAAACAAATTAATGAAGATTTATTTAAAAAAAAAGCGGATACCGCAATAATTTATTAGAAGACAGCGTCTTTAATGCGTCAGATTGTTACTTTAGAGGCTCTAGAGTAACAACTGAAAGCTCCAATTTACAGATTGAAAAAGAAAGCGATGACAAGAGGTCTTCTTCTCAATAAGATCCTCTAAGCTAACGAGGCCTCTTTTCCTAATGACCTCTACATCTCATCATCCCACTCCCCATCAAACTTCGGGGAATCCATGTGGACTGCCATTATCACTGGTGTTGGACACCTTCTTGTCTCCAATCCTTGGCCTGATCTCGACTTCCTTGCTCTTCCTAGCCGCTTTCTGGCGTTGCGTCGATTTGTAGAAGACGGCATAGATTACCAGCTGAAAGATCGCAAAGAGTACCCCGAGACCATTTGGAATCTACCATAGATAGAACACCTAAGTTAATTAAGGACAGAAATCAATAATTGTTGGGGCAAAGGAAGAGTGGGGAAGCATACAGTGATGAAGAGGTCGAAGCGGAGTAGCGCGTAAGTAGTCCAGCAGATGCCGTTAAAGAAGGACGCAAGCGATAGGGTGAGCGGCATGTATTCGACGCTCTTTGACTTGATCACAAGTTTCTGCATAGGATTCAGCTCATTAACAACATATATCTATTTTTTTAGAGGAAAGAGGGTGAAATCCCGAGTTGAGACTCACTGAAAAAAACTCTTCATTTCATATAACAACATATATCCATGCATCTGGACTAAGAACAAAAAGAAAAGAAAAAGTAATGAGGCATGTAGTCGATCAAGATATCCATGGTAGTAGATCTAGCTAGTGCATAATTAGGGCAGGTGCATGCATGCATGTCTAATTACCCTACGTAGCTAGTACATAGTTTCTGAAAGTATTACGTTCAGTATATTTAAATTACATGCTACTTTCAAGCAATGCCTTTACATTCTTCCAATAGTTGAGTTAATATTTTGAAATCATTAGATAATCAAATGAAGTTGTACATTTAATTCTGAAAGTGACAGTGGTTCTGGTTTTCGAAAACAGCATCAGTTTTACCAGAGTTTCATGTTTATGTAAGAGCGTGGATCGTGTGCTGGTCAGCAGACTCTGCTGGAGTGTCCTAAGCCGCTCGATCAAGATCGAGCGGTTCGCATGAATTCGCACGGTCAGGTCCACAAAAAGGTGCGAATTCATGCAAACCGCTCGATCTTGATCGAACGACTCGGACACTGCAGCAGAGTCTGCTGTGCTGCAGACAATCCGCTAACACGTGGCACCTTTTTTTGTTCATAAACAAAATACCATGAAAATATTAATTTCAAGCTATAAAATGTGCTAGATATAAAACAGATAAACATGTGCTCTATGCATGAATTAATCAAAGGTGTACGTTCTTTAGTAAGCTCCATCATCAGGTTGTTCACTGATCAAACTTCGAAGACAAGACAGAAACAAGGAAGCTCAGTTGCTGAATCTCACCATGACGGAGAGCGGCGCGACGTACATGAGCGTCCCGAACACGACGCAGATGCTCCCCACCACCAACTGCCTCTTCTCGTACGTGTGCACGACCGTGAGCACGAGCACCGCAACACCCGCGACAAATATGACCTCGCCGACCAGCATGGCAGCCACCTTGGCCCTCCTCCGGCCGTCGGAGAAGGCGAGGTAGAGCATGAGGTAGGTGAGCTCGATAACGAGGCCGGAGCCGTTGATGGTGATGACGAGCATGCTGTGGGGATGCACCAGAGGGAGGCCATAGAGACACCAAAGCAGACAGTTGAGGAGAGTTGCTACGTATGGAATTGCTGAGAACTCCTCCACCGATCTATTCTTGCATATCCTCACGAAGGTTGGCCTGCCACATTGCATGCATGTAATATTCATGAGAAATCTGCACACGATGACACGTGGCATGCTCTCCTCGATCAGCTTTTATGATCATGCAGTGCTTATATGTTTATTTTAGTTTAGTTTGTTTGGGTTTCAGTAAATTCATTTTTGAATAAACATATAATCACCAATTGTTATTCTGTTCTAATATGGGCATGCACTTCTGCATGCATCATCTACGTATCACCAAAGGGCATTGCTCCATTTGATGCACATAGTTAACAGTGAAACAAATTAGCTCCGGATATGCAGTATATATAAATGAAGTGATGTAAAGATGATGAATCCTCCAGACTTACAGAGGTGATAAGAACAGCCCAAAAGATATGATGTTGCCTGTGCGATCACACGAGCAAAACAAACCGTTATAATATATCCTCGAATATATTGTAATAACAATAACTAAAACCGACTGCATGCGTATGAATATCCACGTACCAAGAATACCAACAGCTGTTCGAACTGCTTCTGTGGAGACCATAGCTTTCAATGGGGAAAAGGGTAGAGACAGCAGGCCAAGAGAAGGAGCACAAAGAAGATAAGACCTGTGGATGTGATGTGCGAGTGGGGAGGAGGTGGGTGCTTAAATAAGGGTGGCGACGTTAGGATTAGGTTGGTCTTACTCTTACCCGCAACCCTAATCCCCTCCATATCCAAAGGCTTAAAAGCAGTGATCACCTGCGAGTGACAAGTATAGGAACTGCTCTGGATGGGGAGGCTACACATGGAGGAAGGGGGCAGTGAATGCGTGTGGAGAAGCGAGGCGAGGTGCTGGTTTCAAGGTCCGGGCACTTAAAGTGGGAGTAAAGGCCTCGTCAGGAGGAGTTAGGGTTTACCACACCTAACCCTTATCCGTTTCCCACATTTACCACTGGTGGAAAGGGGGCTAATTGGATTCAAAGTTTAGGTAGTTAGGTGGTCACTCGCATCACATGCATGAGAGAGAGAGAGGCCAATGCATGATAGGAAGAAAGTCGCAGTTCTTGAGCTGCCATGGAGTCTGTGCTCCATCTCTTTTCTGAAACGGTTGTGTGGATAAGGGAGAAACAAAGCTAGGGTTTGTTAAAAGAAGTTGCATGCTGTCAAACTTATGTAGGAGTAGGGTAGATTTGGATTCACCCTTTTTGAAGTGTATAAGCATTGCATTTACTTGATGTACTAGATGAAGTTACAAAGCTATTTTCTTTCATATACATTATTCTTGTATTTAAAAACATAGAATAAGTTAATAACCTAATTTTGGATAAAAATATTTTTCTTATAATAATATGAAATATATTGTTTGGAGGAATTTGTCATGGGATGGCATCAACAAGACTATGATAAGATTTTTAAAATTTTAGAAAATTGTAATATAAAGTATATTATATGATTTTTTTAGAGAAGGAAGGGTGGAGTCCCAACTTGGGACCCATCTCAGCAATTTTATTTGTATAATAAGGGATGAAATTTATAATATATTACTCTACACCACAATATTCCAGGAACTACATAACACCCCGCAATGCTCAATAACACTCTCACAGCAGAACGTCCCTCCCCTAAATAGTGCATCATTCCTACCACACCAGATCGCCCAAAGGAAGAGGAAAGGATAAGACGCCTTCGCATGTCCACTCCCGCATTCCGATCTGATGCAGTTCAAGAAATTGGAACCATTCTTAACCCTAATCCAAGGAATAGCAGCAACAAACCAGACCCACGCCAAGTGCGAACATGAGAAGAAGAGATGGTCCAAATCTTCCATCCCCTACCCACATCTGTCACATTGGCAATCATCCACCCCTAATAACTGGCTACGACAGCTCTTAGTAAGAATCCTCCCAAGGCTTAATAACCACATGAATACCTTAACTCTGCTAGACAAAATGCTCCTCCAAATGATGTTGGCATCCAATATGGTATCTCTATCCCCAGCCCCTCCTTATCTGTAAAGAAATGGTAGGCCTTTTTCACCGTGAATCTGCCGTCACACCACACCCAATGGTCCCGACCAGTCGACGACCCCTCTACTTCTGCTAGCTCCCTCCGCAATCTGAGGAGTTCCCCCACCCTTCGGACCGAGAGCATCGCAGTGAATTAAAAGTTCCAATTGTTCTGCGCCCACATGTCGCTAACCACCTCTGCTCTTCCTTGAGTCAAGCTAAACAAAATTAGGAATCTCTCCCTCAACACCCTTCCCCCGTCCAATCATCATGCTAAAATCTGAAGCTTTCCCCATTCTCCAATACTATAGGGCGCATTTTGACGGTCATATCTGGAAGTATCTTCATGATTGCCTACCACGACAACGAGGGTGCCCAAGTTCAAGCAACCTCTAAGGAATGAGAAACACCGTAGACCTTCTGCATGAGCCGGCACACAAGATCCTCCGATCACCCCCATAATCGAATCACCCACTTCGCCACAAGCGTCTTGTTCATCTCCCCCAATCTTACAACCCCCAAACCTCCCAACCTCTTCGCTGTTGTGACCTTACCCCAATCAGCCAAATGCAAGCCTTTCTTCACTTGACGCCTATCGAACCAAAGAAACCACCTCATCAGAATCTCCATCCTCTTACGAATCCCAACAGGAAACATTCTGGTGGAGCAAAAAATATCGGAATGGCAGAAAGAACGTGCTTCAGCAGCACCAATTTCCCACCCTTAGATAACGTATAAACCTCCCAACTTGCCAGTTGTCCCTCCAACCTTGCCATCACGGGCCTCCAGTCGCAAGCTCGAAGCCACCCTGCCATAAGTGGAATCCCCGCCACTAGTATGTTACATGAATTGATTAACTTTATTACGTTGGACATAAAAGTTCCAATAAAAGCTTTTTTTAAGAAAAAAGGGCATACACCGTGTAGGTGAGTGCCCAAAAGCTTCACTATTTATCACCAAAAAAATTATAACACATCTAATACACCGGGGATGGAAGCATCGTTTGCAATGCCCAACTGTCAACCATCACATTGGCATGCAACACAATGCTCTCCATGTGGAGCCTGCCCTGTCGGAAGATCACACCAATTCGTGCCAGCCAAATCGCCCAAACGACCGTCAGGTATTCGACCTCTCCTTTTCCGTGACACTCCAATCCGCCCCCACAGATTCCCAGAAGCTAAATGCAATGTCCGTACGATATGCTTGATAGTCGAAACGATTCCAGACATCAATTGAGCTATCACACAAAAGTCTTCAGCTGGACCCAACCGACGACAAGTCTTCAGCTGCCTCTCATCTGCCATCGCCAACTCCCAACTGCCCACTAATTACCCCGTCCTTACATCCAAACACAATCAATCACGCACTTAATCATGGAGCAGCAGCTGAAGAAGAAGAAGATGCGTGAAATCGCCGTGGTACTTCTACGCTTGCTCGCATCTGCCGTGTGCTTCGTTGCAACGATCGTCATGGTCACGATCCGCGATAGCGTCACCATCTTCAGTATCACCATGGAGGCCAAGTTCCAGTACACGCCCGCCTTCAAGTAAGTTTATAGTTAATCGCGCTTATACGCAAATCAACTTCATGTTTGATTAAGTGTTAAACCTCTACTAATTTCAGGTACTTTGTGGCTGTGAATGCTCTAAGCAGCAGTTATGGTCTCCTCGTTAGTTTTGTTTCATTAATGGCGAGCTGTCTCCGCTCCATGGTCGCGTCTATGGACTTGGTATATACCTATATGCTTAATTCCCATCTTGATCTCGATTTGGATAATTAGTTAATAAACATCTTGGTTTAGATGGAGATTTTGATTCAATGGTTTATTTTAGTTGGCCGTGTTGCACCTCACAAGCAGTGCGGCAGCAGCGGTGGCGATAGGGCAGGTGGCAAAACACGGGAACATGGCCATCCCTGAGGGTAGTTTGTGAGGCCCATCAATTTTAAGGATCCATTTTTACATGTTCTTCTATCTTTAGTTTAGGGAAAAATAGTATATATCTTATTTGGACTTTAATAGAATCGAATTTTTGGTGAAAGAACTCACCAAAAATAGGCCCTTATAAAATCAAATTTTTGATGAAACAACTCACCGAAAAATGAGCCCTTATAGAATCAAGTTGAACTCAATGTGAAAGCCCAAAATTTAATGGGATTCCATAAGAGCATATTGTTCCCTGAAAAATGGCTAAGGGCCCATTATTTTCTTTTGCTTAGGGCCAACCAAATGTCAGGGACGGCACTGCACGAGAATGTGCACTCGGGATGGAAGGCGGTGTGCCCGACGATACCCAAATACTGCAACCAAGTCACCGGTGCTCTGGTCGGAAATTTCATCGGAGCGGTGTTGTACACTGCGGATAACGTTTTCCATAGTGTTGAGAGCAACCAGGCTAGCGTCAATCCTGAGAAGGCGTGAGATTAGAGCCAATTCGTGTAAAGAACATCCTTGTATCTGATGTTAATTCCAATACATATTCAATCGGTGTTGTTTATTTTGTCTAGATTAAGGTTTAGTTGTGTATTTGAGCACGATTTTCAGTCCCAAATTGCATGCCGTTGTGTATGACTTTTGTCTGCAATTTCCAAAAATGTGTCTGCTTGATGGATATGAAAATACGTGTGTTTACGGATTTTGCGTGAAGAGCAGATCATCTGCAGCACTGCAAAGGACTGTTGTAAATCGAAATCAAGTTTCAACCGTTCAAGTTCATACTAATTCATATAGTACTGGCCTACAAAAAATACCAATTTCCCGTGCCATCCATTTTGTGTGATGAGTTTTACAGCAGACCTCTGCACAATTTTTTGTGCGATGGTGAAACCATCACAATTTTTTGTTGCCTCAATCACTAGATTTAATGCCACAAATGGCTGCTACACCATTTTTTTAGACATTTGTACTATCCCTTATTTGTTTCTAGTATGATTTCCTTTATCGATTCTGTTGATAATAAATTTCCAGATTAATTTACTTATGTTGTGCAATTTAAGCTAATGTAATTTATGTTCAACTTGCTGATAATTTTTTTATTACCACAATGTTTACTTAGCTTGTGGTAATGGAAATTGTGTTGCTACATGCTGAGATATTCTGTCACCATAGTATGTTTATTTCGTAATGACATTTCATGCTGTTTTTTTATCCTTATTTCTTCCATTCCTCCACTTTCTCATGGAATTTATTATCCGTAAAATGCTGAGTTTGGCTAATTTGGCCGTAGTTCTTTTCTATTCCTACGTAATTAGGGCAGTTCTGAGTTTGTTCATTGTATTATTTTCTATTTTCTACGTATCAACAACCGTAGAAAAGGGTTGAAAGCATAAAAAGAAATTCAAAATTTAATCAAAAATACCAGTGAGAACACAACTTGAAATATTATCCATAACCAATACACACACACACACTTTATAATATTATGAATTTCAATTTAATTTACATCATTTATCACTTCATAAAAATTACAAACCCTTAAAAAGAATATAAAATACATCAACAGAAAAATAAACTTTCCATTTTAAATATATAAAAGTCATATAATCAAATAAATTGAAAATTATATAAAAAATATTCGTGTAGATTTCTGAAATTGTATAATCAAGAGACATAAATTCCATTATGCTTCAAGGCTCCGAGCACAAAAAATATAATTGAGGCTTTGCAAAAATACTCATCAAGAATTTATGCAAAAATTAGTCATGTACTAGTAATAGTCTTGAACTTGTCATCATTCATCATTAGGTAATTTTTGAGCTTGTTGATTGTATTTTTTTAGATATGCAAAGAATCTTGTATGAGCACACGATGAATAAAAACACTTCTTTAAAAAAATATTTCAGAGATGGTAAATAAATACCCGCATTTTCTAGCATTTTCTAAATCTACTTTTAGTATTTTAGTTTCTTTATCATTTATTTTGATTAAATATATCACAATTCCTCTAAAATTCTCATAAGGCGATAGGCCTCAAATTTCAAATGGAAAAATTCACTACAACAAAATTGGGCTATACTGAAATTCCATCACAAAATCAGCCATTTTTAAATATATTTGATGATATTGTTTGTTGTAAAATGACCTTTTTATACTTGAATTAGCGAAAAATATCATATCCATCACTATATCATTAGTGACGGTTCATATAACGATGCTTATATGTTGTTATTTTTCAGAATTTCAACTAGTTGTCACTAAATTTTGAAAGCGATATTAGTTAAAATTTTGAAAAATAGCAACGAATTAACATCATTATGCGGACGGTCATTGATGATATAGTGTTGTATATGATATTCGTCGCTAATTTCAAATATAAATAATGATTACTCAATAAATAATATCATTATTCTGTAATTAACATCGACTTATTTAATGGTGGATTTTGAAAAAAAATGCCACTATAGTTCGACTTTGCTGTAGTGACTACATAGTATAACTCTTATATACCTATATAATTTACTTCTTAAACTATTCGAATAAAACTTAATGTGCATAATGACCCAGTTATTATTTTTTTAAAGATGGAAGCACGCACGGAGAAGTCCCGTTTAATATTTTCTAAAGATGGAAGCATATAGAAGGAGCAAAGGTAATTGAATGTGCATATGCCAATGACGGTACAATGAAGATGAATAGAGAAGTACTATGGGTAAATGAATCAATTATTCGAAATTAATAATTTACGGATAAAATTGGATTCTGTGAGAGAGACATATATAAGAGGAACAAGGAAAGGAATCATAGCACCCATTCTATAGTTAAAAAAGTATTATGCAAAGAAAATGAGGGGTATCGCTTACCACAGGTTTGTTGTGAGATAAGAAAGTGGAATTACATGTCTATACATAGTAGAGATTGGCCGGAGTGTCTAAGAACTGGAATACAATTGTATGCGGCCATGGTTTATTACATGAGCTTTCTTATTGGGCTCTCATTTGGGTGGGTTTGTGTCAAGGTCTTCCCAGGTCCAACCCGTTCATCAATGGGCCAAATTTTCGAGTTAAACCTGGTTTGATGTAAATCAAGCTCGGGTTTAGTCCGTGCTTGCCTATCGAGTTTGTGAGATGGGTGAAATAGTCGAAGATCCGAGCTAGTCTAATGTGGTCTCACAAGGCGGGACCAACAGTCGCTGAGGTGACCAAACACGAAATCTGATTAAGTTCAACTATCAAGCCACAATATGGATAATCAAACAACTAAATGCAATGTGGAGTCAAATTTATTAGAACCCTACAAATAAATGTGTATAGTGGTCAAGTATATGTAGGGTGTCGAGCACAGGGAACAAACGGGTGTAGCAGTATTATTTATCTTTGAAATATATGCATGTAGATATATATCTGCTATGTACTTACTGTTTTTGTGGGTTTATTATTATTTAATTTTTATGGGTTACATATATATTATTTTTTTAATTTTAGTTTTATTTTTATATTTTTATATTTTTAATTTCTTTTTCTTTTTAATATATATATAAGAAGTATATATCTATATAAAGTAATATGTATAATATGAATAATATATATAGTATATATAATAAGGGGCTGGGGAAGCTGCACCCGGGGGTGTAGCTAACTAGCTGCACCCGGCCATTTTTTAATTGATTTTTTATGCTTTTGAAATGAAACCCATGGGGATTTAAATCACCATATATCACCATTATATCATACCAATTTCAACTAAATTCAACACTTCTATCATCTTCATCGAGACTATCACATTTTAACGGTCTCAGAATTATTGAAATTGGCCCTATCTAGATGGGCATGCTAGGAATGTTTGTTTTGCATGAAATTTGAAATACATATTCCGCTCAATAAACTAAGTAAATCTCCATAGGTTTCCTTCAAAAAAAATCAAAAATCAATGAGAAAAATGCCCGGGTGTAGCTAGTTGGCTGCACCACCCGGTGTAGCTTCCCTTTTCCCATATAGGGATAATAGATATATATAAATTCAGTGTATATATAACTAAAACAATCCTTTTTATTTTTTAAAATGATTTAAAATATATTTGCAGTATTTATAATAATTAATGATAATATTATTTATATAACTATATGTATGTATACAAACACTATATCGGGTATTCTATTTATAAATAGAGCTATATATAGTCAAAATCTTCAAAATAAATTGTTTTTGTATTTTTTATATTTCTTCTATATGTACGATTTTTTGGGTGATTTTTGCTAATGTTTATGTATTTTTAAAGTCTAAAACACCCTAAATTATGGAATAACTAAATAAGATCAATTTTTTTAGATTTAAAAATATAAAATAAGTCCAGGATTTCTCGAAAGTATTTTTAATATATAGTAATATATATAGGATAGAAAATATTTTTTGGAATTTCTGAGAATTTTTTCTAAGTTTTTTATGGTTAGAGAGGGCTTTCAATTTTTAGGTTTTTCTTTTGCTATTTTTTGTGATTTTTGGTATGTAGTGATAAAATATAGTAATAAAACAATACCTATTTTTTGGAATTTTTAATGAAGGTTTTATATTTTTTGTATTTTTCAAGCTAATCTAGGAATACAAATTCTCGTTTTGATTTTTAATAAATGGAAAATGCAAAAAAAAATGCAAAATAAAATGCATGTTGTGAATGAGCATACAATGAGGCACTTTCCCCTATTTTTTTCATAATTTTTGGAGCAAAGAAACTATTTATAAAAAATAGACAAACATAAATAAAAACATACAAGCTAGCAAGGGCATTTATGCAATAAAAATTTAGTCTAAGGATGTACGTGCAAAATACTCAAACTTATTGAACGGAAATTCAAACTTATATATTAAACTGAAATGTGGGAACCAAGAGGGGTATAATTGCATTTTGGCTACTCACGTGGGGAACCATGTGAGATGACCTAACATAGGACATGAAAGTAATTTTCAATACGTACATGGGTTCCTTTGCAATTTTTCGCAAAATATTAGCCTAGTTTAAATGTTTACATGGCTATAAATTAATAAAAAAGGTGGAGGGGGTCTTCACAGTTTACCCTGACACGTGTGTGTTATCGTGCTTCCATGAGCGATCCATGTGTCCTCACTTAAGATGCATCTGACGGTCCTTGGCTCTTCGTAATGCTTCATGTCCAATGGTTGAGATTAGATCTCAACAGAGATCTAACGAGTAATCGAGGGCTGGATCGAACAATGGATGTAGCTTCTGGCGATTGGTTCTTGATCGTACGGTCGACAGGGGGTTAGGAAGAATTGATGAAGAACTCGCCTTTGGTGACTTTTGATCCGACTTTTCTTGGCTCTCCGGCCACCTAGGGCTCTGTTGAGAGGCTCCTCACCTTCCTGCTGCCATTTCGCAGCCTCTTGGGTCTTCAAATGTGTCCGAGACCCTAAGATTGGGTACTAGAGCTTGAATGCTTGTATGAGGACTTGGAGCTACTTCTTGGATCTAAATGACCTCCAGATGAGGTCCTTATGCCTTGCTCTCTACAAAGGAAGCTTGGGGGTGCGAAAGCAAAGGCCTTCAGTCTTCAGCCCTTGAAATGACAATAAAGTGGAAGAAATCGGATGGGGAGTGGAGTTCCTGGCGATGGTGATGGAAAGAGCTCGAGTCCTTGAGCAGAATCAAAGGGGGGGAGATAGGGAGAAAACAGGAAACGCATAGGGGATTGAAATGGGATGGAAAGCGGGGCGAGGTATGGTCAGGAACTCGGTAATTTTGACCTGGAGCTTGAGCTCCACATCAAAATGGGATTTACGATTTAACCTAATTTACTGACTAAAAACTGAAATTAAAGATCAAATGGAAACTACAGCTAAAGATTACCTAGAAATGATTGAAAAGGGCCTCGATTTAGTCCAACGACCAACGAGTCAAAACCACTAGCGATGGGCTCCAACGATGGGTGGATCAAGCTCTGAGCATCTCCTCCTCACTGCAGAATGACAACCACGGAATGTTGTCACCAGTCACAGGCCTTAGTATCGTTCTGAGTGGCTAGGAATTACACTAGAGGGATCATGGGCAAAAAGGAAGAAGATGGTCGAATTTTATAGATGGAGGAACGACTGGTTTCGAGGTGAGCTTGTGTGAAGCTCAGCTGCGGTTGGTGAAGAGTATGGGTCCAGTAAGGGATAGGGTCATGAGGAGATCAGAATGGCGGAGGGCTCGAGGTGAAGGGTTTTATGGAGGAATCATGAGAAAATGGAGAAGGGGGCCGACTCGTGATTCTGGCAGGGCAGTCGAAGAAAGAAGTACAATTGACTTCGGTCAACATTTGCTGAGTCTTGGTTGGTCATGTGGACCAACTAGGAAAAAGAGATCTAAAAATCTCTATAAAATTGCTAAAAAATAATAAATAAATAAATCTTTTATTAGAACAAAAATAATTATAATTTTACGTAGTATTTTATGCTGATTTTTAATTATTTACAAGGTCATTTATAACATATTAGTATTTGCATGTATAAATAGGTAAATAAATGTGTATTATATGTATTTTTTATTTTTAGTTCATATTTTGTATTTTATTACTATATTCATGTATTTTTTTTATAATTTTTTAAATACATGGTTAGGTATTTTTTAATATATTTTTCGAAATTTATTTATGTACTTAAATAAACGTATATGTGTATTATATAGGTATATGTAATTATAATCCATCTATGTATTTAAGTATCTTATTAGTTTTAATGTATTTCTAATAGTTTTATTTTAATTTTATTATGTACATGTATTTTAAATAATATTTACAAATTTATAAAAATAAGAAACTGAAAAAAATAAAGAATAAATATATTGAATATTATATACATGTATAGTGTACAATAAGGGTCCAAAACGTAACTTTTGCATCTTTATACAAATTGAATGAAACCACCTTCATTAAATATCTTATTTAATTTTATGAACAATAAAGGCGAGTTTGGTCAATTTTGAATTTGTATAGAGAAGATACATGCTTGTAAAGTTTCTTTGTGGCATTTTATCTTTGTGTCCCAGACACACTGTGCATTATTTCTCAGTGAAATCAATTTTACAGTTTTCTTTGTATTTTTATGTACAGTATTCATGTTGAGGGTTTGTTGTTTTTATGTATAAAAATAGTAAACTAAAATAGGTCCCAAAATACAATTATTGGGCTAAAAGAATTAGGGTTTTTGAGTGGTTTTCTATATTGTTTCTCTGTTATATCTCCCCTTACTTTATTCCTTGTTGACCAAGTCATCATGATGACTGAATCTTGAGGTCAAGGGTCACTTAGTTTCTTTGACACCTCATTCTTTTCTTTTCTTTATTCTTTTATTTTGATATTAAAAATAATATTATATACATGATTTTATACAGTATTTTGTGTAATTATAAAGTGTTTATTTTCACAAATTAATGATATATACATGTATTTAGCTAGGGATTTAAGGCCAAAATGAAGGAATAAAGGTGACGAAATGATGATTCATCAATGGATCAAGCTGACCCATCCAATGCTCTTCCCTGTGAGGTACACATAAATATATAATATGGTAAAAGAACAAATCTTATTTGTACAAAATAATGCACACAACATATAGAACTTAATGAATGGTAAACAAGGCCGGGAGAACTCAAGAATAAGGATGACAAATTGCGAGTGCTTATAGGTCGCATAAAATATGAGAACTTAAGTGCACAACCTCACTTAGATGGGTATGAGTGCATGCTTGAGTGAGATTAGTTGCATGAACAATTGAGGACGTCTATATAGGCTTCAAAAGGCTAAGCAACCGTTTAAATGTAAAATTAGATAGAGGTTAAGCAATAAATATTTTAGGGAAAAACAGATTTGAGCACAATTAATTGACTACTTTAAGAAATTAGTCGATTGACATTCTCTTCAAGAAATTAGTTGACCAAAACTAAGATTAGTCAATTAAGGAGTAAGGATTCAATGACTAAAAAATAAGAACAGTCAATTTATTATTAACTTACTTAGAAAGTTGTTAACAATGATCAAATATTTAATGTAAGTGAACAATGGAATCAAGAATAACATGGGTGAAAAGCAAGGTAAGTCAACTAAAATGAATTGGTTGGCTGACACTTAATATTAAAAGATTGAAATCGACATTGTTAGAATTTCAAACTTTCTAATTCAAGAGTAGTTTCTTAGTTGAACTCATGACTGGAAGGTGACATTATTGGCTTTATCTATATAGCATGGAAAAATCCGAATTTGTGCGGAGCGGTCGTGTGATCTCATAAGGCAAGAGCACAGTTGTCGAGGTGACTGAATGTGAAATCCGAATAAGTAACAATTAACCCATATATGAAAGATATTATTTGTTTTATATATTTTTCTAGTTTTATAATTTTATAATTTTATAATTTTTATGATTTTTAATTTCCTTTTCTTTTTAATAAAGATACAAGGAGTATATGTCTAACTATACATAATAATATGTACAATATAAGTAATAGATATATAATATATGAGGACGGGGAGCTTGCACCAAGATGCATGTAACTTTACATGCACCGACGCTTATATCTTCCACATTTTTTTACTTTTTTGAAAAATAACACCATGTATATTCGTCCATATATCCCTCCAATATGTCATTCGAATTTCGTCAGAAACATAGACTACTATAACCTCCATCCAGAACAGGTAATTTTAACGGTCTTAGAATTGCTATAATCGACCTGTTCTAGATGGAGGTCATAGGACGAAATTCTGTTTCTGATGAAATTCGAATGACATATTGGAGGTATATATGGATGAATATACATGGTGGTATTTTTCGAAAAAGTAAAAAAAGTGAAAGATATAAGCACCGGAGCATGTAAAGTTACATGCACCTTGGTGCAAGCTCCCCATCCTCATAATATATTATAAATATACTAAATATAACAAAATAGTCCTTTTTATTTTTTAACAGTTTTAAAATATATTTATGTTTTTATAAAATAATAATAATATTAAGTATGCATAAGTATATATATTATGTTTTATATTTATAAATATAGTTATAAATACTGAAAATTGTATAATAAAATGTTTTTATATTTTTATATTTTCTTTTATTTTGTGTTTTTTGGTGATTTTTGCTAATTTTTATGTATTTCTAAAATCTGAAACAGTCTAAAATATGCAATAAATAAATAGGCTGAATTATTTTAAGTTTTAAAAATAGAAAATAAGTCCAAAATAACTCAAAACTATATTTAAATGTAGTATATAATATAGATAAAATATACAAAATAAAACTATTTTTTTGGATTTTATAAAATTTTTACAAAATTTTCTAGGGTTAGAAGGGTTTTTTCAATTTTTAGTGTTTTTATTTTGAATTTTTGTGATTTTCGTTCCGGAGTTATATCATGTAGTAATATATACTATCTGACTTTTTTGAAATTTTTAAAGAAGTTTTTCTATTTTTGTATTTTTATGTCTAAACAGGGAATAAATAGGCTCGTTTTGATTTTTAATAAATGGAAAATGCAAGTAATTTTTTAAATAAAAAGCATGGCGTGAATGAGTATAAAATCAAGCACCTTCCTCTATTTTTCTGTAATTTTTGGAGCACAAACTATTTATGAAAATTAGACAAGCATAAATAAAAACATACAAGCTAGCAGGGGTGTTTTTGCAATATAAATTAATGACAAGGAGCTTCGTACAAAATACCAAGAAGTTTAACACTTAAATTACATTTTTTAGACTAATCCTAAATACCAAAACCTAGAGGGGTACCCTTGAAATTTCCCAAACTCACGTGGGGGCACGTGAGCTAAGCTAGCATGGACTATTCTATAATAAACCAAAACCTCCGGGGGCCAATTGCAAAATTTACACAAAAGATAAGCATTAATTTAATATTTACATGACTATATTTTAATTATAAAAAGGCGGAGGGTCTACTAAATAAATTTCCCCTTTACTACACGCGATCGGAGGGTTGTCCTTACACCATGTGTCCTGATCAGTGGCTGTGGGGCACTTCGTTTCACCTCGTGAATGGACGATGGCGATTAGATCTAGCATACCACGCTTGATCTGATGGAATCTGGGCGATACGAAAGAATACCATGAACAACATTCTTGGTGAACTTTGATCTTCAATAGCTTCGACCTCTGACGTCCAATCACTACTTTGATGGGCTCAACTCCATTCTGGAGTCACTCCGCGTCGACTGCAGGTGCTTCTTGATGGATCCCAAGTTCCCTCAGATGGGATCTGGGGCTTTTCCTCTTCGCGTGAACTGGAGCTATTGTTTCTCGTCGATTCAATGCTCACGTTACTCTTCAAGATGCCATCATGCACAAAACAATTCATGACTCGAGGTGGAGCTCTTCGACCATTGATTGAAGCTGCTAGCTACGCAGAATGGAGGGGCGATGAAGCTCTGCGAATGGCGATAGTGGGCGCTTCTATTTACTAGATCCTTGCAGGATCTGGTTTGGATTTTCGAGGCAAAATATGAAGAGAATTATGAGGATTTAAATGAAGGTGGTTTCGGGGCGGATCACTGGAGGAACACGATGAACTTGGCCTGGAGCTCGAGCTCCAATTCAAAAGCGGGGTTTTTATTTTACCCTAAATTAGTGACTAGAAACTAAATTTGAAAAGTGGAAATATACTCTATGGCTAAAACTAATCTAAAGATGACAGAAAGGGGCCTCAATTCAATCCTCGAATCGAAGAGAAAGAACCACCTGGACGGAGGACCAGTGATGGTCAAATCTTCTCAGGCGAGCCTCCTCATCGCTGTAGAATGGCGGAGCGAATCTCATGTCATCAAGTTCTACGATATGAGGGGATAAAAATCTTTCAAGAGGGAACAAGGCGCAAAAATTGCAAAGGGGGTTGTTTTATAGACAAGGTGGTAGGTGAGATGGATCACGAGATTGCCAACGATTTCATGTTTGTACAAGAGATCTAGAAGCATATGGTGAGGTGTAGGGCAATGTGGTGATTATTTCGTGTGAAGGAATTGAGGCTCCTTGAGCCATGGATATTCTCCAAAAAATTGGAGAAAAGAGGGTGCGGGTGGGTTTTGACAAGGGCGTGGGGTCGAAGGGTACAGTTAACCCAAGTCAACTTTTCTTGAACCCTGGTTGGTCCACGTGGACCAACCAGGAAAAACAGATCTAAAATTCTTTATAAAATTGATAGAAATTAATAAGTGAATTAATTAATTTTGCTTAAAATAAAAAAGTATTTATAATTTTATGTAGTATTTTACTCTGATTTATATTTATTTTTACAAGGTCATTTATTATGTGTTAGCTTTTACATGTATAACAATAGGTATATGCATATTTTATTTTTATTTTGTACCATATATTATATTATTTTATATACATAATTTCTATATTTATAACTTATTTAATAACATGTTTAGATATTTTTATTTTATTTTTCTGAGTTTATTTATACACTTAATTAATTATATACATATATTACATAGGTGTATTATATGTATATTTTACATATATATTAAAGTATATTACTTACTTTAATGTATTTTTAATTGTTTTATTTTAATTTTATTATGTATATATATTTTAAATAATAATTACAAATTTATAAAAATATAAGAAAGTGAATAATATAAATATTGAATATATTGAATATTATATAAATGTATATTGCACAACGAGGGCCCAAAAATCAACTTCTGCTTCTTAACTCCAAATTGAATGAAATCGCTTCATTAAATAGATAATTTTATTTAACGAAAAATAAAGGTAAGTTTGGTGAATTGTGATTTTGTATGGAGAAGATACATATCTACGAATTTTTCCTTGCAGCTTTTTATTCTTTGTATCTCGGGCACATTGTGTTTTACTTTTTAGTGAAATTAATTTTATATTTTTCTTTATATTTTTATATACAATATTCATGTTGAGGGTTTTATTATTTGAAGTATAAAAATAAGAAAATAAAATAGATCCCAAAATGTAATTATTATCCTATAAAATTAGGGTTTCTGTGATGTGTATTCTGTGCAATTGGTCACCCTATCTCCCCCTGCTTTATTCATTGTCAACCAAGTCATCATGATGATTGGGTCTCGGGCTACAATCACCCAGTGTCTTTAACACTTCATTCTTTTTCTTTTCTTCATTTATTCTTCTATTTTAAAATTAAATACATTATTTTATACAGTATTTTATTGAATTATTGAGTGTTATTTTTCACAAAATAATGATATATATGCATTTAGCTAGAAATTTAAAGTAAAAATGAAAGAATAAAGGTGATGCAATGGAGAACATCGTTGACTAATTGACCTTAAAGTGTTTGGGTGCATTATGAGTGGTATTACTTGAAGCTTCTCTTCCACTATGATTTTATGTAAATAAAAATATAAAAACTAAGGTTGAACTTCAACTTCTTGAGGTTAAATAATTGAAATGCTTCGACACATTGCATTCTTGCCCTTTGCTTAAAAACAGTGCTACATTTTTGTACTTCCCCTAGTCATCTTCGACTTTTAATACTTTAACACTTTGATCTTCTTCTAACGTTATCCTCTTGAGCACTTCCTCTTATAGCCTTTCATCTTGAGTGCTCTAGCACCACATGATAAACAACAACAAAGGAAAGATCTCATTCCTTCTCAAGTTTATGCCAAATCTCTTAACTTGAAAAGTTACTCTTTTTGTGAAACAAATACACAAACCATAACTTTGTCATTGTCAACATTTATATCACAATTAGAAAGTCCAGGTCAAGTCTCTTAATAAAGCATACTAGAGGCGACATGTTCGTCCTTCTATTTGCTAAGTTGTTTTATCTTCAGTTTGTCATCATGTAGATCCTTAGAAGTTAGAATTTTCAACGAATCCATACTCTTAATCTTCTTTATGTTTTCTCCAACTCTCTATTTCTCAACTATTCTAACTTCGTAGTTGAAAAGAAGAAACATGTTTTAAAGTCATCTACACTAGCATATACAGCACTTGATGATGTTTATGTTAAATTAATTAAGCTACGCATAATACTTTGCGAACTCGAGCAATGAGTTCTATCTTCAGTGCTATGGTATGACAACATTAGTTTGCATACTTGATTGTTAAGTATACATGGAGTACAGTCTCTCTTCGTATGAGATGAAATTTTAAAGTATTGATTACCAATAGAGTGCCTTATAACGAATAAGTTGTAAAGTATGGTTTTCCTTCTTGTTTCTCATTATTCATCCCTAAATTCCTACTCAGTGCATCGATTATTATAGATAGGAATGCTCATAATATGCGCGTCACCTATATCCTCTTAGTTAAACTAAAATAAGCAAAGAAGTAGAGGATTTTGAGATCTCCCATTTAATAAGATCTATTCTTATACGTCATGACCGAAATCATCAGAAATTAGAGTAAATATTTTGCAGCAACAAAATTTCTGCAGCAACAAAATGGTTTCAGTCAATTTCTCTTCGGGTGCGAATAAAACGGACAAGTTTAATAAGATTTTTCTATCACAGTTTCGCAATCTCTACCGCCGACTACGGAGGTATAAAATGGTTCATGAGGGTTTTCACAAAAATCTTTCATACGCGTCTTGCAAAAGCTCGATACCATTGATATCTATGGAATAATTTCCGCTTTATATATGCAACGGAGGATCATCGAAGGAAAAAGGCCACAAATACAGAAAATACATACTAGAGCCTCAGGTCCTGCCAAAAAGGTGTCAAATTGCAACCAGGCCCTCTTCCTTCTGTTCCTCTCTGCCAGGTGCAGCAACCTTATGCACTGTCCCCGCGTGCTAATTAACAAGAAACTCGAGCAAGCCTTGGCGTATCTATCATATCATGCCTTAATAATAGAAAATAACATCTAGAAATCATAGAATCACTTATTAATCCATGTCATGGGCGGTACGTCGGCGAAGCCAGGGCCAAGTCGGTGCTGATGGTGGCGGTAGAATTCCACGCTCCGCCGCCGTCAACCGGCGACCACCCCTTTTTCTTCCCGGAGAAAGGCGAGCCCCCTTGCAAGGCGATCATACCCTGAGCATCATTTACCATTCTACGTTAGTATGCAAACTAACAGCTATGATTAGATAATTAAGGAGAATCGAAGCGGAGACGTACGCTTGGAAAGAGGGAATGGTGGGAGGCACCGGGCGCGACCTCGCTGTGGTGCATCTGCATGTGCATGGGATGGCGCGAGGAGGAGGACGGGGGCACGAGAAGGACGTCGGCGCGCGCGTGGACGGGGGGGTTGGGGTTGGGCGGGGATGTGACGGACGAGGCGGAGGGCGGTGTGGGGACCTCGAACAGGTGGGGCCCCTGCTCCTCCACCACGAGGCCGTACGTGCGCATGTCGGCGGGCCACAGAAACGACCCCTGCGGCTTGCACACCCTGAACCCGCTCCTGCGCCACTTCCTGCCCCCTTCCTCCTCTGTCGCTATGCTCTCCTTCACCTCTCGCATCTCCTCTCTCAGCACTCCTACTTCTTCCTGTCAACTCCTCTCTTTGCTCAAGTTTGTATGTATTACCAAACCGTGCAACAACGTAACTTTTGTAAGATCTGTACATACCTTGATCTCTTGCAAGGAAGTGGCCATTTTGGAGAGCTGCTCGCTCACTGTTGCCTTCCACTCCACCAGCTCGTTATGCATCTCCTGTTAAAGAGAGAAAAAAGCCAACATATTCATACTAATTAAGAAGAAAATATGAATATCGAGTAGACAACGAAAAGCACCTGTATGATGGTACTGGTAGCATCGGGTTCAGGTGGGTTGTTTTCGCTCTTGTCCTTTTGTCGATCCTCCTCCTCTTCCTGATGCTTCTGTTTCATAATACAGAGCTGTTCCAGTTCCCTGCAGAGCATCATCAGGAGTGTTATTTGAGCTCGGAAACAGGATTAGAGTGAGAGGGAATGGATACCTCCTGAGGTTGCTGAGCTCCTCCTTGACTTGAGATAGTTCCAACCCACACGGGTTGCAGCACGGGGACGTGGGCGCCCATCCCGGGGGTGGCACCCATGCGGTGTCCTCCACGCCGGCGATGACGCGGAGCTCGTCCAGATTGGCGTCCTCCAGCCAGTACTCCATGGCTCCCTCTGAGTTGTGGCGACGCCGGAAGCGCACCTTGCCGTCGAGAACGACCTTCCCGGCCATGTGCTTGAGCAGGTGATCCAGAAGGCCCGTGTCGCCGATGTGCTTCCGCGCCTCCTCTCGTAGGTGCGGGCGCAGGATTGGGTTCCCCAGGACAGCACCTTTTTCCATCATGATATCCACAAGCTTGAGCTCTGCTGATGCGTACCTGCACCCACAACACGAGTATACGTGCTTTTGTTGATAACCCGCTTCTTGATATAATGGAACTAATGAACATTATCGCAGCAGATATTACCTTCCGGGTGACCACCTGTCTTTGGAGCTCTTCGTTCGATCGTGGTAACCACTGGAGAGCCTCTCGAGCTCCAGTTTTGGCTTCTTGCTCTTCTTATACTTCCTCTTCTTCTTAGGACCAGTCCCCGGCGTTTCCGCGTTCTCGCTCGCGTCCACCTTGACAAGGGTCTCTTCTTCCTTGGCGACGGCAACATCGAGACTTGGGAAGGGAGACTTCCCCTTATTGTTCCTCGATATGTACGTGACTCTGCGTCTTACACCCCAACTTGACACCTCGGCAGACTGAAGAGCGGCCTTCAAGTTAGGACCCACGTTACTTCTATCAGATCCTTTGCATTCCTTCCCGTCTGTCGTGAGCAATGGCGTGACGAGCCAGAACCTCTCCAGTTGCTGCGCCGCATCCACCTCCGGCTGCGGCAGCAGACGCTTGAGGATCTTGACGGCGTGGTTGGTGCTCATGACGAACTGCTCGTCGAGATCAGGGCGAATACTCTGCAGCTTTCTCTTGCCATGGGTCTTGTCTTCCATCTTGAAATACTCCCTCAGTGACAGCAAGCTCGGGAATGCTACGGTTACACCTAATTTGTTCTTGTCATTCACCTGCCATTTGCGAAGGCACCTAAACTCAAATTCCACATAAGAAAACACAAGGTAGGGTGAGTCCGCGCTCTACTAACCACAACCACGCGGATGAACTTGAGCTGCGCGGGAGATTTCGGGGGTAGGCTCCCCTGATCGATCTCGTAGAAATCTCCAACTTCAAAACCCACTGCCAAGAAACCCAATAACCAAAAACAGCATATATGTTAGCCGTTGCCCAACATTTCCATCCTTGTGATTTGTATATAGCCATGCATACCTGTGTTGCTCGAGCGAGATTCGTGGTTGGTGGGAATCCCATTTGGCAGGGTCTGTCCCTCCGTAAAAGTGGGTGACCTCTTGGCGGTCGAATTGGATGGGTAATTCCTTTTCGAGTAGTAGAACCTCACCGTCTGCATGTACAACGCTAAGAAATAATAATAACCAGAAAAGATCACGTAACCGTGTAGCCACCATCATCACAATACCACGTTTGCTTCTGTCGCCACGAGCGTATCATACCGAACCAGAATATTTTGCTACGTGCCCAACAACTGGCCCCCACAACCCAATAGAAAACCCCCACGATAATCACCCTATTTTCTTAAATAATAAAAGGCCAAAAAAATTTTCTCTATCCATCCCTTTCCGAAATTTCCTGCTACTAATTACACGCAGCGAACGAGGAGCGAATTACCATGGAAGGACGAGCCGCCATGTCAGATATTATTACAGGTTCATCTTCCATGTCTGCTTTACCTGAGGAGAAATTACCAACATATCGAAATTAGGTTTTTTTTAACACGGTTTCAAAATTTCAAATCCGAATGTTCATTGTTCCGATCATCCGATCACAGTTTCGAGCGAAATCAGCAGTCGATTCAAACACGTCAACATAATCGGACGTCAATTGTGGAAGAATCGCACGTAATTGGAACGAAAGAACGATCTTGAGCACGAGCACAATGCGCGGAGATCGGAGGTGAGTGATCGCTTTGAATTGCTTGGAAAAAAACGCATTGGGATCGAAATCGGAATCCTAAAATTGGGGAGGAGAAATGGCGATCGTCACCTGAAGGGGGAGGGGGGCGATGGATTAGAGCCGCGATTGGTGGAGTGGATCGTATAAGATTAAGAAGCTGTGCTTAGTAGTGATGAGAGCAGTGGTGGTGGTGGTGGTTATTTATATGCGTACGGGAGAGCTAAAAGTGTGAGGTAGTTGCCACCTTCTATTTCTGCTTGGACGATTCTGCCCTCCGGGCTCCAAAAAGGTCCACTTTTTTCAAATCTAATTACCTACGAATATTTGCATACATATCCTTCAAATATTTTGCTACGTACTATATGGTCCTCTTGAACTCACCTAAATACACTTTTTTTAATAATGCTGGGGTGACATCCCTAGGGTTGAAAACGGTCGGATAAGGATACGAATATACATATAATCATATATTTATCTATTTTTAAATACGAATACAGATGCAGATACGAAGATTGATGGATGTGAAAAATGTGTTACTATATTCTTAAAAATGAATACGAATGTAAGACGAATACGAATCAGATACGAACAATAACAAACATATTTAATAGATTAACTGAAATATACATGTTTAGGATGGTTTACGCTTAAAATAGATATGTCATATGTAGTAATTTCATAACAATTATATCAACAATGATGAATGCAGTCATTAAATGTTGTTACACATAGCTATAAATAAATTTATCAATATACTTATGTACGAAAATGAATATACGAATACGAATGCGAATATTAGCAAATGTCAAAGTGATATCCATATCCACATCTATTTTAAAACGAACACGAATACGAATACGAATGTCAAAATATGCATAAAACGAATACGATAGCGGATCGGATATGAATATATTCACATTCGTTTTCATCCCTAGATATCTCGAGCTAGGATTCACCGCAAGCAAAAATACACTTAAGGAAGTAAAAAGTGTTTTAAATGGGAAATTTTACGTTTTGTTTTTATGTCTTTTCTTGTGCACCGATTAGCATAAATTTTGATGAAAAAGTAAATTATAACAATAAATTTTATAAATTTTGATTTTTTGTAATAGAAAATATTCATTATTATATATATTTTAAAATAGATAATATAACAATGAATTTTCAAAATTTGCAATATATTTATACCCTGGTCCTAGTATAAAATTGCATTATTGGATATCAATGACGAACCAAAGAAGGACAGGAGGGCATTAGATAGAGTGGCGAGGTAAACAAGAAATCAGATTAGAAGTTCAGGAGCTAAATGCAATTTTGAATTTTTATTTTATCAAAGGACAGAGGGCATTACAAGGGTATGAATGCAAAAACAAATTTGTGAAGGAAAAATGGGCAATACAAAATCCATGTAAGGGAAGTGGACCCGTTATATTAATTATTAGTAATATATATCAGAAAGTGGAAGTAACTCGAAAAATGGTTCGTGAATCGGCGACTTTGTTCCGGTTTTATTTATTCTTTGGATTCGTGCCTATTTTTGGATAATTTGCAAAATTTTGGTACGAAGGACAACTTGAATGAAATACTAGAACCATTTGATAAAAAAAGTAAAAAAAATGAAAATATCAATTTTTTTCTTTGTTTATTATAACAAGACGATCCAGATAAATATACAAATATAGCTTGTTTATTTCGTGCTTTGGTAATACGCCAGAGGAGGGAAGGGAGAGGTCTCAGTATGCCTTTCTTTGGGATGAAAAGTTCTATTAGTATTATCATTATGAACCTAAAAGCTAAAACTATGAACACTTAGATATATGAATGTCCATTGCGATTCAATATGATTGCATCACAGTGTCTAAGAAAACCACTAAAAGATCGTTGTATCAAGTAGTTGGATCATAGTCATTTATCATCAAATAGTTGCGTGTGCACCAACACCAACTATGAGAAATCCATTGTTCAACATATGATGTGCGGACAACAATTATCTTCTGAAGACATATATGATGAGGATATGTTTATTAAGAAGTTATATTGCATGTCGGATGATTCACCATCCTCGTCGTCTCTGTTGGATGACATGAAACTCAAGCTACTTGTAAATCATCCTAAATCCCGTACACTCAAAACCAGTTGAGATGTGGCTCAACATGCAGTTTGTTCAAAATTTGATCAAGAGTTAACTAGTACTACAAGTTGTTCAGGAAGATTTAGTTAGAGATGGAAATTTAGACACCTCTCTAAGCTAACAAAGCTCGAGGAATCAAGTCCAATGTGGACTAACGAACCAAGTACTCATGCCTAATGCCTTCTCAGTCCAAGTTTGTCTTAGTCTGCTCAGATTTTGGAGATTTATGGGGAAGATTCTGGTCTGCAAATTAAGCGAGAGAATTCAGTTGTGGTACCTTTTGCTCTTTCTTACCTGGAGGTGCAGGGAACGGCAGACATTGTTCATTGCCCGGTTGGCAAATTGCCCATTACTTACCTGGGGTTGCGGCTTGTTGGGAGGAGGTTGAAGGTGACCGACTGGAGAATAGCTTTGATAGGCTAGAGACCAAGATGGCTGGTTGGAAGGCAACAACTCTTTTGAAGGTGGAAAGTTGATCCGCTCAAGCACATGCTCTCGGATATTCTGGTTTTCTTTTGCTCTACAAGATTTTGTTAGTTGAGGTCCACAAAAAAATTGGATGATTTGATGAGAAGATTTTTTGGTTAGATGGAAAACAGGAAAATGGAGGTATGCATCTTATCAATTGGTTCACGATTACTACTTCAAAAAAGAAGGGAGAGTTAGACATCTTGAAGGTGGAATGCATGAATAAGGCGCTACTTGCAAATGGTTGTTCAGATTGTGGGGGTGAATCCGATGACTTGGTGTGTCGTCTTAAGCAACGGATAAAGATCTTTTCTACGGTAGTGGAGAAGATGAGACCCATACTTGGTAATGGGGATATTTTCAGATTTTGATTGGATAATTGGATTGGAGATGATGCTTTTGTTGATCGTTACCCAAGGGTAAAGCTATTGCTGTGAACAATGATGCTTTGGTTCACCAGGTTTGGACACACAGCTCGTGCTCTCTGTAATATGTGGTAAAGTTTTCAGAACAAAGAGTGGAAGAATTATTGCATCTGTAGAGAGAATGGCCCTCTGAGACTGGCCCAACTAGAGGAAGGGATCACTGCAAATAGTCTAAGGGCACTTTCAGTGTGAAGAAAGCGTATTGACTTTTTGCGAATGATCAGATGGTTCACCATGAGAATATTGCACGTGACACCAAGATTATTTGGGGAAACAGAATACCGCAGAGAATCAAGGTATTTCTCTAGTTGTTAGTTCACGGTCGCATCCTTAATGAGGAGCACTGGGATAGACTTCTACAGGTGATGAATCTCCATTTTAGCACCTTTATTCTTTCAATTTGACCTTAATTCTCTAGCTAAAAACATATAAATAACATTAATTTGTACAAATAACATCCATTAATTATACTATAAATATTGTATAAAATACTTATTTAAGGCCAAAATTATATAATAAAGAAAAGAAAAGGAAATGAAATTACAAAGGTATTGAATGACCCTAAATCCTGAGACTAAGTTAAGAATTGACTTGGTCGGAAAGGAATAAAGTACGGGAGATAAGGGCCAAAAATGACTAAGAACCTCAATTTTTATTCTTAAATAAATAACTTTTAGGATCTATTTTGTTCTCTATTATTTATAATTCAAGTCAATAAACTTTGAACATAAAACTTGTAGAAAAAATACAAAGAAAAATGCAAAAATTATTTCACTTAAAAATAATGCATAGTGTGCACTAGGCACTCATAATAAAAAGTCTCAAAGACAAATTTAAAAACATATATCTTCTCCATATATACTCAAAATTTACCAAACTCACCTTTATTCTTTATAAAATTAAATTATCTATTTAACAAAGTTAGTTTCATTTAATTTGGAGTTAAGATGCAAATGTTGGATTTTGGGCCCTAATTGTGCAATATACCGGTAGAAAATAATTAATATAATCCTTTTTTATATTTTTAATGTATTTTATAATTTTGTAAATATTATTTAAAAGACATGTACATATTAAAATAAAATGAAATAATTAAAATACGTTAAAACAAATAACTATACTGTACTACATAGATTAATTATACATGTATATACCTATATAATAACTATACATATTTATTTAAGCTAATAAATAACTTCGATATATATATAAGTTATAAATATATAAAATATGTGTATAAAATAATAAAATCTAAAATACAAATTAAAAATAAAATACTCAATATATATGTAAATATATTAAGGAGCATCGGGATAGACTTCTAAAGGTTGGAGACTGGATATATGACAGGTGTGGTCTTGGGCCGAAGGACTTGGACCACTTATTTTCCACTTGTGACCATTTGACTCAGGCGTGGTGATCAGCTGGGATCCTATGGCTTAAGGTGGACAACATCTCCTCCTTCTGGAGATCTAGTCGTACT
Organism: Ottelia alismoides; assembly: GCA_037367405.1. Classification (NCBI taxonomy): domain Eukaryota; kingdom Viridiplantae; phylum Streptophyta; class Magnoliopsida; order Alismatales; family Hydrocharitaceae; genus Ottelia; species Ottelia alismoides. The sequence goes on from JAZKJV010010890.1 coordinate 76,834, forward strand.
ATTGTGGCAACTCTCATGAGGACAACTCTCTATCTTTTGCGTTACTTTGGGCTATTTGGTGCGCTAGGAACGAGCTTATTTTCCGTGGATCACATTTTTATTCACAAAATATTTTGGAGCATTGTAGGTTGCTATGCTCGACCTAGTCGTATGTATTTTAAACCCACAAATTTATTCTCGAGACTCCACCTTTTTTTCTTTTCAAAAAAAGATCATTCATTAGAACTACAATGCTCATAAATTTTGCAATATTTGATGTAATGGTTAGAGTTTGTTTGTGTAAACAAATCATTGTCATATAGCTGAATTGCATGATTAAGTAATTCTATTAAGAAAACGACTAAGGGATTGATCATGTTTAAAGCTTGACTCGTGAGACTTTGGTCGTGACTTTTACCTCATAATGATTCCACCTTAAATACTTGTTTTGCTTGTAGTTGTGGTTGATTTGTTATCTCTTTATAATTGGGGAGTGTTACGCAACATTTTGTTTGTTTAAAATTGCGTGATTGCAAATATTTTATTACGACTGACACATATAGAGATTGCAAACATGGCAAAATCATTGGACAAAACTATGTGGGCTCAACATAGGTATGATTATTTACTCATTACAAGTTAAAGATCCATCAAAACAATTTAATTAGTGAGGCTGCAATTTGTCAAGCGTGCTTAGGATGTATATGGTAATTAATTTACCTACTAATGCATCTACTTCAAGCATCGTAGAATCTATGAAAATCTGGATGTATTGTTTTTATAAGAGCCACTCAACATTAGGCATGGGTAAAACAGTAGTCAATTCAATTTAACACTGATTAAAAAGGGCATCATTGGGATTAAACATTTCTAATTGTATTTGTGTGATTATTACGAACCAAATCTCCAATCCGTGTGCCTCAAAAACTAGGAAAAAATACTCAAAACAGACTTGTAGATATCAGTTAGTCGACTAGTTGCTTGATCAATCGACTAACAACCTCAAATTAGCTTCTGGCCAAGTTAGTCGCCAGGGAAAGTCCTAGGCGACTAACCCAAACCATGAGCCACGTTGGGCCTGACTAATCGACTAACTTTTTTGGTTTAGGCGATGAATCTGGCGGCTAGGGCAGAGCAGTGGTCAATTAGTTGCCTAACCTTTTGCATTAGTCAACTTATTGAATGTTTTCAGCATTTGGACAGTATCCAGTGAGTTATGCCCTTATGGGTAATATTTCTTATTCTAGATAACATAGTAAATGATGTCCATTGATGCTAAATTCTTCCAATTAGAGATCACATGTTATCTTTTAATTCCTATAGTCGGATTGATATAAAAAATTAATAAAATTAAGGTGTTAAAAGATGATTACATGTAGGGATGCACATAGATCGGATAAAATCCCGAATCCGATCAAATTCATTATCATTGGATTGGATAAGTTTGTATTTGTAAGTCTGATGTATTGGATCAGATTTAAATTTCAAAATCCTTTCATTTATAGATTGGATTGGATTATTGTCATACTTTGATTCGATTCAATCCACTAATCCGTTAATAAAATAAATAAATAATATATAATAATTCATTTGCTATCGTTGGAGTATATTATATCTTTAATGATATATGAAAGCTATGTGTAAATATCCAAGCTACTTTCTTTGTAGTTTAAAGCATTTCCAATTCAAGTTTTACGCCTCCACTTGCTAGAAACCCTCTTACCTGACCCCACAGGTTGGTTAAAAAAAGTAATACCTAACCGTACTACCCTTCAGGTCCTTCCAAATTTTCAAATGAAACACCCTTCTTAAAAAACTAATTCCTAAACATAAACCCCATTCGGGCCCTTCCAAACAAAACAACCATCTACGCCGAACACCTCTCCACCCTCGACCGTGCGCATTTTCACCTACTGATATCCTTGTCCCCAACCGCACGCATGCGCAACCATATCTCACCCGCTCATGCGCAACCAACCTAATCTTCAGCTCTCCCATACATCCTTTGTGCATGTGCAATTAGACCTTTTGGCTCTCCCACACCTCCCTCGCGTACGCGGACGTAGACCTCGTCCCAATCTAGATGTCGTCCCTATCCTCGTTCTCACCCTCTCCATCCACAGTCGCGTACACATAGATAGACCTCCCTCGCAAATGCACAGCCATACCTCGTTGTCGGCTCTCCCATACCTCCCTCGTGCACGCATATTCAAACACCGCATGTGCCTCCCTCCAGCACTATGCAATCGCGCACGGTCCTCATCCTAGACCTCCTTAGGCATGGTCGTCCCACCTGCACGTTCAACCAAAAAAGTTAATTGCATGTTAGTTGTAGTTCCTATTTGATACACAAACTTACCACTTTATTGAAAGTCAACATGATGCTTTTAGGGTTTTTACGGGTTAGTTAGTATTTATATTTAATTATCTAATGATTTTTTGTATTAAATCCATAACAAGCGTATATACTTTTGTTTCCCAAAATTTAACTATCATTTTCTTTACATTTGTCCATACTCTCAATCTTAGAACTATTATTCAAATATCGAGGTCTAATGTGATACGAACTTAATCATAGCTTATGATGTAATAATAGGCAAGCTTTACAAATCAGATGCTATCATTTAATGGATATGATTGAAAAAATAAAATATCTTTTCAATATGAATTGGACATGAATTAAGCCAAAACCCGATCTCTGTGCACCCTTAATTATATGCTATTAAAACAATAGCATGCTTTGCACAGATTTGATTTACTTTGTGTTTTAGTGCTACAAAGGCATGATTTACTGGTAACTTTTTGAAACGTGATGATAAAACAAGATAAAATATTCACATAAAGGAACCTTGGGTTCTTTGAACCAGCAAAAAAGAAGGATTTGATTTGTACATCCTTAAGCCTACTCTTACGATATTTGATGATTTTGTTCAAAGTCTAACACCTATGAGGAGGATAAGATTGCACACCTTTGAGGAAGTAGAAGTAGGAGAAGAGGCAATGGGCGAACAATGGAAATCATAGAAAGTAAAGTTCAAAAAAAACTGTGCATGTGAAACACAAATCCTTTCTGGATTTTTGCAATTTCAAGGGTATTTGTATTTACGAGGTTCTAAGGAATTTCGACCTAAGCTAAGAATGCATTAAAGCTGCCTAAATATTTATGCAAATCACGATAATTTTTTTTAGACAACCTTTACAAACCCAATCACCACCAATTACTAAGGCCTTGATAGATTCAACTTTATATTAGTTATTATAAAAGTGACTCATTATAAAATAACCAGATTTTTGAAATGGAAACTTGAATAAAGTAGTTAAGATATTTGATGAGGAAAAAGAGACTATTCTCCCCTTTTTAATTAATCGAAAAAATGGATTTTCACTAAAACAAGACTTGATTGATTCTGGTGAGAAGTAAAAATCACGTGGTGGGATTATGCACGTGATTTATTTTATACTTAACAGGATTGATAGCCAACTTAAAGCTCAAGCCTATTTAACAAGATTGATAGCCAACTCAAGCTCAAGCCAAGTCTAGGCTCGAGACCAAAATCCATTGCCGAGTTCAAGTCAAGGTGAACTCGATTCAATTAACCCGATCTGTGGCGATTAGAAAGATATCTTAAACATGTGAGACATCTCCTATATGCAACGATTAGCTCTTGATGATCGTTGTTCCGAATGAACGAAGAAAGAAAACCACAGTTTTCAATATAATGTATTTTTTCTGCTCAGAGTACCAAATCCACATTCGAGTGCCATCAACATTACATTACTTTCGAACTTTACCTTCACGAAATGACAATTTAGAATCTTCAAAAATTTCCATTCATTTCAAGCCAAAAAAAAAAGATATATACGAGAAAGAGAGCAATTCCCTTGAATTCCCTGCATAATATTACAGTTTATCAGCTTGCGTCAGGAAAACTGTCCTGCAAATTCCCTGCATAATATTACTGTACCAATGCAACAGCAAGCACCGTGATGCTCGATCAGCAATCAACAAATGATCTTGACAAATCGGATCAAACATTGGAAGCTCACAAGGAGATTTGGAATTAGATTCTGACTAGTTAAATAACAAAAATATCAGAAGACTACAGGACTACTAATGAAAGCATGAACGCAAAGGTTCAAGTGTGGAACTTGAGTGAGTCAGTTGATACTTCATATAGCTGCTTTCAATCGCGGAGAAATAGATAAGAGAAACGATGATGATATCGGAGAGACCGGATCCGTACCACAGCCTCACCCATCTACAACAGAATAAACACAAACACATTACTGAGCACGCTCAAAATAAGAATGCACCTATAGAGTCAGACGCAAAACAAAGATAAGCATGCTATATAGCAAGGCCGGTTGGCTTTGTTCCAAGCAACAATATTCTTGTTTCAAATTGAGATCCAACAGGAAATTAGTCTGCCGAAGACATCAATAAACAACAAATTCATACACATCTAAATAATATGCGGATGGAAAAATGATTTGTTTGAAAGAAAATGATCGAGGGAGGACACAAAGAAGACTGTTTTATTTTTTAAACAATCGAAAGGACCAAAAACCCTATCAAAGATGTAAGTGCACCCACGGCACGTACATCCCCTTAAACATGTGCACCACATTCTCGAAATAATATCTATTCCAGATGACCAGTGTTTCTTTCACTCCAAATGGCCCCTAGAACCAGAAGTGGCCAGACCCTGTCCTGCCAACTCCTGGAGACCCGCCCCAAGCTTCCAAATGCGACTGATTTAAAATTCGTCCAAAGAATGTCCACATCCCTGCTATCAAGAGATTTCCAGCTCTTCCTAAATTGCTATTGCTTTTAGGCACTTGAAGAACATGGGTTCTGTATACTCCTTCCCATTACCCCACAATGGGCTCGTTCGAACTCCTTCCTCACTTATTCCTAAGAAGCATTGGTCTCAAAAAAAAAGAGGAAGCATGATAACCAAAAATCCCCACCTCATAAACCATGAATGCAGTCTCACATAAACCATGTAGCTTTCCACAACAAACTACAGTACAAAGCAAAGACTGGGTCGAAAATCAATAGTTGTTCCTAGTTCCCACAACACCTCGTAGACCTGAGAGATGATACATTTCACCCCGCACCACTCCCAAGCTTCTCGTTCATCGCTTGCCGACAATATGACCAGCAATGCAAAGTCAAGAATCTTCTTATCTGAGAGTGGCAAAGCCAAACTTAGACAACGAATTCTGTCCCAGCATATGGCTATCACTACCATGGTATGAAAAAACGTGCCTCAAGGCGAGGCCGGCTGAAATAGCCTCGAGTAGTGCGCCTCAGCTAGAATCTGTGAGGCGAGCGCCTTGAGACCCCGAGGCGGTGTCGAGGTGAGGCGGTCTGAGGCGCTTCCTGATGCGTTCTGATGCTTAAGTGTTAAGAGGGTTTTCTCCCCACTCTCCCAACCATCAACCTCTACTGTTTGACAAGACAATACCCTACCATTCCAGGTGCCTCCTCGTCCTCCCGACCTGGCGCTGTCTCAAAGCTCCCACTCCCTCTTTTAGGCATCAGCTACCTCCGCATCAGGTCACCGCTGCCTCCGTACCACATCCAATCACCATCACCTCATCCCTATTGCATCCAACAACATCGCATATTGTTAGGTAAGTTGGGTTCCACTTTTTTTTTTAATTTTTAGGTCTGTTCAGTTTATTATTTGCTAAATATAAGTTCAATACTTGAATGTTAACGGCTTCAGACAATTGTTATTTGCTACAAATATATGATTGTTCCTTGAGCTTTTAGATTAATTGTCATACTTGAATATTTAAAGCTTACGACAATAGTTATTTTCTACGAATATGTCAATTGTTCCATGGATTTCTAGGTTAATTGTCAATTGCTAATTTGTTAGTGCAAAGTTGATAGTTGTAAATTGAATCGTGGAATGTTGATTTATTTAATTTTTGGAGGATTGGTTGGACATATGTAAGGGAACCTTTATTTTTGCAATTGTACTTGTGCATGAATTTCAGAAATGCCGAAAACAAACAAGAATTGCACTAAAAATCCTTTATATGGTTTACATGTTTGGACATTTGTGTCTAATACAGTTTTCTTAATTTCAATATTGTATTTTTGACCAAATTACATATTTTTTTGAAAAACTGAGACGCCTCGACCACCTCGATTATGGGGAAAACACCTCGTTTCACTTTTAGTTTTTTCAAACCTTAATCACAACCCACATGGCCTCTACAATTGCAAACAGCATGGTTACATCTTTGCTAGGTCCTACCTACCCAATCATTCGCCCAGCCAAAATCTGAAGTCCTCACCAATCCCAAGAACTCTCTCTAAAACCGACCAACCATGAGCAACATGTGTACTAATTCTTTCGAGAAAGCCAAAGACCTCTTCAACAACCAAACTCTTGCCTCCTGCTGGAGGCATCTGCCATACCATGCCCCAACACTCTACCACACAACACGCCTCCCCATCCTAGCGAATTCACAACCCATTTGACCAACATGCCTCATTGAATTGCCTCAGGCTCCCAATCCCAAGTCAGTCTCCTTAGGCGTACCCACCTCCCACTATACTGGACAAATGCTCCGTCCCTTCTTTCTTTACTCCCTCTCCAAGAAACTTCCTCCTGACCCCATCGAGCCGTTTCACATTCACAACCCATTTGACCAACATGCCTCATTGAATTGCCTCAGGCTCCCAATCCCAAGTCAGTCTCCTTAGGCGTACCCACCTCCCACTATACTGGACAAATGCTCCATCCCTTCTTTCTTTACTCCCTCTCCAAGAAACTTCCTCCTGACCCCATCGAGCCGTTTCACATTTGTCGATAGTCTGAAAATCAAAATCTAGAACGGTCGAATGTATCGGCCTCAAGAAACGATATGACCACCCCCTATAAAGTATCTTCGACCTCCAGTTCCGAGCTTCAGCTCCAGCCTCTCCATTACGGGTTGACCTTAGTCCATTGATCTACAAACAAGCTCACTAGGGGCAAATCAAGGCAAGTCCACGATGTCTGAACCTGTTTAGCATGTATATCCTCCTACAATCAATCATACAAAGACCAACAAATTAAACTTCTGACTGTTGACCCTCAAATTTAATACATCCTGCAAAAACTCCATCCATGCCATGACCCTCCATGTCTGCAGCTCCGGTTTTAGATAAATCGAATTATATTGTCCATAATTGATTATAGCAGCAGAACCTAAATCTAGCCATGATGTCTCTTTATGATTGCAGAGAACAATCCCCCATTGCAGCCTCAAGACACAACCGAAGCCAAAATGTTTGCTGCCACGATGGACATGAGAACTCTCCTGCCTCACCCCTCTCCCTGATTGCCACCACTCCCCTCCAACTGTTCATTCACTAGGATGGAAAAGGACACATTCATATAAACATCTTCATCGAAGCCAACCACTGTGGGTCAAAACACCTCTTCCTCTATGTACTCAGAGGATTGACCAAGTCACAGTGTCATGCAAGGATCTCCCCCATTATGAAAGTGCTCTACATCAAACTCACTGGAACTCTCGTGGAACTGGATATTTTTATGAGGCATCCCTTTAAATGTAAGACAAACGAACTAAGCCTTTAAATGTAAGACAAAATCTCAACGAACTAAGGTATGATGGCTCTAAATTTTAATCCACGATGATTGCATAGACACGTTAAAGCTCCTTTACGAGGAGAGGATGTGGAAATAAATAGGAGAGGCTCTACTTGGCTTGCCAGTTAAAGCTCCCCCTTCCCTTATAATTCGTTGTGTGTGTGTTTGGTGTAGGAAAGTCCTTGAGTTAGAGTGATATATGATGCTCCCAAGCTATACAGAATGTATCGCATTGTGATTCATGAAAGTAAAGGTAGTTATTAACGTGCAAATCTAAGTGGTCTTTTCAACAAAAAAAACCCTAATTAAAAGCAACTGCTAACCATGTAAAATACTAATATTCATGCATCTCATTTGACTCGGAGGTAGAAAGGATGAAGTCACAATGCTATAAGGTATTAGCACATCAAAAGGGCAAGCAACCACTTGTTGTGGACATGAGTTGTAATGTATAGTTGCTCCAATTGAGCATAGTAATCATCAATGGTGCTTCCCCAACATAGCTCATTCTCGTCAGACCACATGGGCAAGGGTAGATCGAGTGCATTGTCTCAAGATGTTAGACCTTGGATGCGAACCTATTAGCCAACCAAGGATGCAACTACTAGTGGTCAGAGCAAGGGCATACACCATGGAGGACAAACCAAGGGTGAGAGAGGCTAAGAACGAGTTTGTAGTAAGGAAGGGTTAGATAATAGGGACACAATTTGCAAGATGGTTTCTCTATAAGTTCAATCATGGGTGCAAACCTTTGTGGTAGAGAAGAGCATAAATCCAAAATGTCAGAACCCAGATACAAATGTGTATGGTCGACCAAGGACACAACCATTATTGGTTGAATCATAACCTATGAAGTCAGGCACAAATTGCAGTAAGAACGGCTTGGATAGGGACCCAGTCACAAAAGGTCAGATCAAGAATGAAAGCAGGGACCATGCCAAAGATTACATATGCATAAACCATTGAATATTAAAGCATAATATATACAAAAGGAGACTTTTATGGACAATCATAATATCAAAATTCTATTGAAATATGAAATAGTAAATGAATAAAGATGTGCATCTTTTAATCCATGCTAGCCAAAGATCAAGCAAACCTCTCTTTTTCAGTGTCCCATAAGCGAGCATATTATAAGCTTTAGCAAAGTCCACTTCTAAACAATCTCGTCGACTCCATCCTTGGCCATTTAGCCACTATATTTGAAATAACATCAATGTTCCATCAAATATATTCCTACCATGAATGCGAATTGTTAACCATGTCCGATAGGACCTCCCAAAGTCATAACGTCAAGACCTTCACCACAATTAAGTAAATAGAGTTTGACAAGGTACTGGGACTGAAATCCCTCACTCCCCACTGGGAAGAAGGAACAAGAAAGATATACAATCATTTGAAACTAGACTCCTTCAAGGAATTCTGACACCACTACGAGAACATCCCTGTCCGCCACCTCCACGAACTCTTTGTTAAAGGCATAAAAAGACCATCTGCGTCATATGCACCTCCTGCTTCAAACATTCTAAAGACGCAAAATGCATAGCTCATTTTTTAATTTGTTTGAATATCATGTTTCCCTCTCTTACGTTCTCCTGATAGCATATCATATCATGGTCACTGTTGGCGATAATCTTCACATCTTATTTTATTTGGCGGATCTTCACTGCCAGATTGTTTTCAACCCACATCATATTTTTTAGTGTTCTTTCATTTCTTTTCATGTTTTTCTCTAATAGTGCCATAGCGCATGCGTGAAGGGGGTGGCGGATACAATGCAATGATATCCATCATAGGGCGAGGGGAGCCATCAAAGGATGCTGAAGGTTAGCGATCATATGGACAAGTAAATAGACAACATGCAGAGGATGTTGTCGAGGGATGAGAAAAATGCCGAACGTTGTTAGAAAGGAAGAGGAGGCCATTGGACAGCAGGACAATCACCAGAGAGATATAGGCACACACAACCGGGGGGGAGGGGGGATGAACTGTATTTCAGCTTTCATTAATTATTTTATGATGCTCCAACAGGTATCTTTTTCTTCTTTATTGCTAGATAATGATCTCCAGAGCAATTTATTGCTTTGTTCCGCATCCATTGAAGGAAATTATATAAATCTCAAAGCATCAAAATAAAGATATGTAAAATTAAGTTAAAGAAATCAAAGCCATCGGTAGATATTTAAAGTGCAAGGTCATGACATATTAAAGAAACTGAAGCACCGTGATTCCTAATCCATTGCATGTGGAGAACTTTCTACTCGTAGAACCACATGTTATTAATGGAACAAGTGTATTCTTCCAGGGATCTACCAGAATTACTAGTTAATCGCCTTTGCCTCCTCGGTCTTCATCTAGTCTCATCATGTCCTACAAAGAGGGAAAAAAGAAAAGCACCCTTTCTTAAGAAAATCAGAGCAAGATTTTTCGTTCCACCAACCACTCTATATACAAAGAGGAAAAAAAGAAAAAGCACTCTTTCTTGAAAAAAAACAGAGCAAGATTTTCTGTTCAACCAAACACTCTATAACAACATATCAGGAATTTATGTAACACTTAAACTTCAAGAGCACATGCCTAAAAATATAAAAAGACTAAATAATAGAGTGAATTACATAAAAAAACACCCAAAATTTAAGATATCCGGTGCTACAGAAATTGGGGTCAATATGAAAAAAGGGTCATGATAAAAGAATCATAACATTTCAGCAGCAGAGATTCGAGATTGTAACATGTTCGTAACATATTTAAAATAACAAAAGTAACCTTACGGTCCATGTGATCCAAGATATGTTAGTATTGTTATTTTAATTATTGAAAAAAGTCCATACCTCAAAGGTTTTCTTGTAACAATGACAATAATAACGGCATATACCTAATTAGACAATTTTCATCAAAACCCTGCATAACATATACCATATCTTTTTTCATAATTTTAATAAAAAACACACTATCGATAACAAAGTGGTACAACATCAAAATATTAAACATAAAAAATCTCATGATTCATATATCCCAATTTTGGAACTTTTATGTAATTTATTCTACTGATTGAATGGCCTCGAATTTCAGCGAAATGCAGTCGAATTTCTCCGAATTTTTCATTTCTCTTGGTCAGCGAAACCGAAACGCTGCCTTATTTCTTTTTCCAAGATTTCATCAAAATGACAGTGAAATTTCAGCGAAATTGCATTTCGCTTTGGCGAAACAGCAAAAAAAGGAAAAATCTAGCTTTTATTTTCATCAAAAACTGTCTATATCATTGAATTTTCAGCCATTTCTTCATCGATGTGAGGAGTTCTCAGAGGGATTTATACTATTTGAAGAAGTTTCTTTAGTTATTATAAAAAAGGTATAAATCCAAACTCAATCAAATCAATTAAAAACAAGCTTCAAGAGTTAAATCCAAAATCGGAAGAGCTTTATATTTTTCTTTATTTTGATTTATATATTTTGTTTAGTAGTTATTGCATTTGCCTTCTCATTCTTGTTGAAGAGATGAGTATCATGGCATTTATTTCCAGTTGGAAAACCTGTTCAGCACATTGCTTCCAGATATCGACGTATGTGGTGATTATGACGGTAATACTACTTCAAAACTTATACTTACACCTTTACTAACAAGTGCCGATTTATATTCTATTTATTAAATTAGGAACAATAAAGCATTAATTATTGGAAAGAATCAAGCTTAAAGTTATTCCTATGATTTCCAATGATTTCAACGAAATTTCAGCGATTTTTTTGAAATTTCTCTTTCCGAACTTGATGAAAAAAACTAAAATCCGAAAATTAAGGCATTGTATAATTGGCATATAGATTGAGGATTATTTTGAGCTCCTTCCACCACATTAAGGAGTCCAGAACTAACTATGACATCTTTTGCAAACAAATAAAGATTGTACACAAATAGGAAAAAAGCACAGAAGAAAACTAGACGGTACAACAACAACAACAACAACAACAACAAAGCCTTTTCCCACAATTAAGTAGGGTCGGCTACATGGATTCTTCGCCTCCATTCAGATCTATCTTGGGTCAATCTCGGACATAAGCAAATAAGCAAACTAGACGGTAATAAGCAAATAAATAAAGATTTTGCATTTTTTAATCTACCATATATATATCTAAATCCAACACTGGCTTCTCGCACAAAAAGGAACAACCGAACAACTAACCATGTATAGAATAATGCTTTTGAATGCACAGCAATTTCTAGGTGTAACTTCTTCCAGTGTTATGGTTAGCACTTGCTTCTTAAAAACAAAATTTACAGGTAAAGCATTTAAATTTTCAAGCCTAATAGGTCCTTGCTCAGAGCTTCCTTCTTAGGATCAACGATTCAACATCTGCAGGTTCCTGTTGCAGGAATAAAGACTGGCCGTCATTTGTAAATTATCCATGTTTACTAAGCCACCTCTTTATTTACACAACCATCTGAATCTCGATGAAGAACTTGTTTTTCATTACCTGATTACTTTAACGACGAACGAAGAATTTTTTTTTCATTATCTGATTGATTTTAACGATGAAGACAACATGTTTTGAACTAGACAAACATCCCATGACATAATTTCATAAAATAGCATGTTTCTGTTCAGTGACAATTTGATCCTTCGTCGAAAAGGCTCCATATGAGGAACTAGTCCATGTTTGCATGTCTCTCAAGGATGGGAAAGTCTAACTAATATGCACTGCTATAGATAACAATGCATCGCTACAATCTGTTCAGAACTTCAGAGTTATTGGATCAAATTACTATCTCATGCATTGCATTAGCTGATGTTGGTCATGGTGGAGAAATAAGAGTTAGAATGTAGAATTTACCACAACCTTTGCATAAATCATTAAGAGGGCAATGTAATCCCCCATGCCTCAAGAAACTTATGATGTTGCTATAAGGGAACTGCTTGCCCAAGACTCAGTTTATGGATGTTTTTTTTTTTGAAATCATCAGTTTATGGATGTTGACGAGCAGGCCGATCTTATCATGTATGCCTTCGATCATGCACACTCCAATTCAGTTATTCAAGAGTCCTTCCAACATAATGGTGAGACCATCCCATCATATCAACAATCTCCTTGAGAAGATACTCACACTGGAAAACCAATACATTCATTGGCACTTTCAGTGATCCCTGAACAAACTGCATTGGAAACAAGATACACTACACTTCACAATGTACTGAAGAACAATAGATTTCCTTTATCTTTTAGACTGTGACAACTCTAAACGATTCAAAAATGACACATGAAGTCATAAAAACCATCCACAGCATTCATGTTCCAGTATATGCACCTCCTGAAGTGGAAGTAACATACATGAAGACATCAACTACCATCTTAGAATGACATGGTTGTTGTGAACTTCAACCAATGCTTTACACACATTGTGATAAAAAGAGCGCGATCAAGTGCATATATAATTCTTCTCCATAGTTCCATCAAAATCACAGTGCATGCTGGCTGTAAAAATCCTTTGATAGTGGTAAATGAATACATCCAATTTCATTACCCACTATAGGGGTGCAAAATATCATCACAGCTTGGCAGGCACATGGGTGCATGAGACTACAAGGATCTATTTAACCGTAGAGGGGTATGGTAAAAGTTGCATGCATTATACATAATTTCATTCAAAACAACCACGGGTATACACTTGTTGATGAGGAAATTGAGGAACTCTTACCTCTCAAGTAGATGATGTGCAATGTATCATTAGCAGTGTGCGGGTACAATGACATTCATTATGAAAGCATCCTTCAGAAAAGAATTACAAACATAATGGGTAATAGCAGATGATTAGGACGAAATTAGCGCCTTATTGCTCATCACACATATTCGGACTGTTGTATTGTTCTTATCTTCATCCGTTTCACATGGTATAATGTGCATGGAAAATTAAGCTATACGATTATGGTCATTTTAGAGTCAATTTTCGTATTTTTTTTCCATCACTTTGGGAGGGTAGCAATAGAGGAACTGTGCATGTGCCAATGCAGATATCAAGTTGTGCTCAAGTACGAGGAAGGGGTGTCACGAGAATCCATTGCAGCAATTTTCTATGTTTGTTCTAGTTCATTAATAGTACTATTTGTACCATAGAAAACAAGTAGAATTTAAAAAATGAATTTGACTCCTATCTTGATATTAATGTAATCAGTTGGGCTACTATTGTTAATGTTTTATGGATGCGACAACGTTAGTAGTGGATACATCTACTCAAAACTGGATGATGTTGCCAAGAAGGCAAACTAATATGGAAGACACTTTCAGGTCAATCCAACTCCAAATGCAAGCTGTAGGGCTTGACTCAGTTGACAGTCATGTAGTTGATAAATAACTGCGATAAATCATTTTTTCGAGTCTTTGTTTTTTTAATAGAACTACATGTTAGTCGCATTCGAAAATCCCTAGTATACTACATTATAGATTGATGGATATTTTATACTAGGTATTAAAATCTCGTTAACCAGGGGAAAAAATATCATGGAGTCGAAGTGGTAAACAGATAAGTGCTTGTTTACTTTCATTATTGCATGAGATTCTAGCTTTGATCATATGTTCAGAGCAAACATTTTTTTTTCAGAAAAAAGAGTGCATTGCAATAAAGACTAGCACCCAAAAACTTCTGTACTCAAAAATGTAAATAATGGATCACATTTTCAATATAAAACACCTCATGCTGAAAATTCATTCCAATTCTACCTATAGACAAATCGCTCAGAGCAACGCAATCGCTCGGAACTTCCCATCATCCTGCCCAATCCAAGATGAACCAATGGAGTCTCGAAAAGCCAAAACATGGTCGTAAGACCTGGCTTAAACTCCTCATCTCCCAGCATGCCCTCGATGAACTACAAGTTAAAAAAAGGTGGTCAACATTTTCCACGCCCTCAGCACATCTCTAACAGTTGCCATCCACCCCCTGAAAAATCTTGGCCCTCCGAACACTAAAAATCATATGATCTTGTCTCGATAGACACCGAAAAATGTTAACGCAACTCCCCCCCAGAGCTAGCCATGACTGGATCAAAGATGGTCGAGGCATGTAGCATCTTACATGTCTTCTTCACTGAAAAGGTTCCATTTGCCCATGCCCAAAAGTCCCTCCCACTAGTCAGTCCCCTAATATAGAAAAGAAAAACAACATCGCCAAGTATTCCCTCACTCTTAAATCATATATCAAAACGGAAAAGGGGGACCTGAGGGCTACGGTTTAGGCCTTAGTCATGTAGATCACATCGAATACGATCTAGGGCAATTAGTCATACTAGTTGCAAGGAGCGGCGGAATTTAAAAAATTTTAAATGACGAAACCACATGATATGAGATCCTTTCTCAAATCGTTTCATCAAGATCATAAACGAGTAATAGAATTACCTCTTGTAGCGTGTTTGTGATCGCTTAATGAAGAGACATCATGTCTCAAGTCTGATCCAACGAAGGACGCACTTGCGAGCGCGTGGATGAGACGCGTAGATCCCGCAATCCAAGTTGATGATCCAAGCATGGAGTCTTCTGATTTCGTCTCACGAAATGTGAAGCCTTCCTTACGAGCAAGAAGCGCCGAAGAAGACAGAGATCCACAAGTAGTCGATTTGGCAGCATAACGATGTTGCGACGACGACGACGCTCTCAATCACAATAAGGCGGATGGTCACAATATTGAGAGAGAGAGAGAGTTGTTGGTTTCAGCTTGTGAGTTGATGTTGTAAGAGAAAGAGCTAGGTCTAGCCTCTCTTTTATAGCATATTGGATGGATGATGGAGATGCACTCCTAATTGAAATCAATGGTTGAGATTTTGTTGCAACAATTTACAATAACAATTAATTAATTTAAAAGAAATAAATAAGTTAAAAATAATCTTCAACATATTTAATTTCAATTAAATCAATAGATTCTCATGACTAGAGAGCAACCTTCCATGAAAGGGGGAAAGAGATAGACTCCTTCCCCATATACCATAGTGAACGTCCAAGGTAGATTGGAGAAAAATCTCTCTCTAATCACCATCTAATGTAATATTATTACATTAAATCTTTATTCATTGAGTTATTTGTCTACAAAACATCACCAAATAACTTACAAATTATTTGTGACAATTGCAAACAAGCCATTGATTAAATATGAATCATATTCAAACACCCAATATAAAATATAAATTGCATTTACAAATAATTGTACAATGTGAATCCAATCACATTAACATTTAATTTGTAAATCCTATTTACAATTAAATATCTCCATGATATTATAAATTATATTTATAATATTTATGATTATTATGAATAGTGATATCCACATTAATCATATATTTGATAATTAACTCATATTTAATTATCTCACATGACTCTTCTCACATGTCCAAATAATACATATTATTTCACATTATTTATGATAATTAAATCATATTTAATTATCAATATTCCAATGCTCAAATATATTATCAACAATAGAATTATTCTCAAACTCTTTCAAAAACAATGCCTTTCACTACAAATACTTGGATATAAGGACATGACGATTGTATATTCCATGTATAGTAATACATCTATCTCCGGACAGAGGATACGTGCCAATATCATGCTAGTATATGACATAGGTCTTGGTTATCTCGATCTCGTTAAATCAATTCGTTAACCTAACTTATCTGACACATTCGAATCACTATTCCCATGTAGAGGACCTGCATCAAGAGGTCGGTCAGACATCAACCTTTAAAGAAGGATTGCCATCTCCTTCTCAGGCTGGAGATCCATTCTTAACAATCATTTGATAGTGCTTGATGAGTCCTCAATCTAACTCTTTAGATATCATCCAAACACCAACCCCTATGATTCAAGTATTGAATCAACAACTGTATGATTATTAAGATGATTATGGTACATAACCCTAATTGTACTAAGGAACCTTATAGTTATAAGTGCATTCATTTATTTAATCTCAGACAAGGAGTGAAAAAAAGCAATAACTTTTATTGATATATAAAAGATTACGATAACATTTATTAACGAAATGGTTCACTTGGTGCTCACATTGTTAATAGGACCATATTCCATTGGACTACATATCCCCAACACAGATCTCATAGCTTGCTGCCAATGCAAACAAACAAATAAAGCTATTGCAAAGAACTCCATTTCTGGACCAGTCAACCTACAAAAAGAAAAATCTTGACCGTCACCCAACACCAAATGAAAAACGGAGGAAATCTCCAACAAAACAGTGTGAATCCCCTTCCAAAAAGCAAATAACGAGAGAAGCGCCTTGAGGAGAGTCGACATCCCAGTTGTAACCTCATAAATGCCCCAAATCAGTCTAAAAAGCAAATTTGAACCACTGCCCCAAATGCATGTGACCATTCACGAGGAGTGCCTCATTCAATTGTATACTTATCCATCATATCATTGTCTTTCATGCAATGATGCTTTTGTGTAAATGTATGAAGTGGGATAATACTTTCATCTTTGAACCACTGCCCCAAATGCATGTGACCATTCACGAGGAGTGCCTCGTTTAATTGTATACTTATCCATCATATCATTGTCTTTCATGCAATGATGCTTTTGTGTAAATGTATGAAGTGGGATAATACTTTCATCTTTGAAAGCTAAGCGAATGCGAATCTCAATTAGTCAACTACTTCAATTGGAGAACGAGGAATTACTGTGTGTCTTGTCCCTACAATGCATTCCTTGCAAGAGTAACAATTTGCTTGCAATCCTTAACTTATCTCTTCTATTTTATAAAAGTAACTTTATAATGTCTCGGTTTACTATTTTAGGCACAACCGATTTATATGTTGATTAGAGGACATGAGTATCGAATATTCCTTAAGGATTAGGGACATCCTGTGCAGGAGCTCGCAAGAAAGCATGTCATCCTTGTTTAAATAAATTTGGTGTAAACCTAAGGCAGGGTTTATCTTGCGAATACTCGATAATCTCCATCTAATTACCTTACTGTCTTTTCTAAGATCTCTAGCGATCGAGATTCATGTTCTTCGATCAATTGCAAACTGATAATGATTAGACTTTTTGTCTTGGCCCGTAAAGAAGGCACATCTAAATAGTATATTGAAGGGTCTATTGGCCCGTAAAGAAGGCACATCTAAATAGCATATTCTCATATTATCTCTTATTAGAATTTTTAAAGAGCGTAATACGTTACTCTTTTAATTTGTTATACAAAAGACGTTGTGAACTAGAGGTTCATTCAACACGGTATAGTATGTTCACATTAACAAATCACTTTAATGGGTAAAGAACAAATTATCCACATGATTTTTCTAAGAAAACAATAAAACCTATTTCACTCGACATATATTATATAGAGTTAAATGAGTATGCTCCTTGGGAGCATATAGGAGTATGCTCCCACCTTTCTTTCCGTAATTTTTTTTATTTTTTGAAATGAAACCGGAGGTATTTACTTAGAATAATAAGTGGAATGTGTGTTTCAGATTTCGTATAAAACATATGTTCCTAACACTTCCATCTGAAGGTGTCAATTTCAGCAATTCTGAGACCCTTAGGGTTCGTTTGGTTGCAGGGTTGGGCATGGTTGGGTTGGGTTGGGTACTATTCACAGGGGTACCCCCTCCTCACAGTTTACTATTCACCCAGCCCTGTGAATAGTACGCAACCCTGTCCAACCCTGCAACCAAACGAACCCTTAAAATTTGACGATCTTGATGGAGGAGATAGAAGTCTCGAATTAAGCCGAATTTTGAATGACACCATGGTGAGTCGGTGACATATTGTGATCTAAATTCCACTAGGTTTCATTTCAGAAAAATAAAAAATACAGGAAAAAAGGGTAGGAGCATGTAAGTTACATGCTTACAAGGAGCATACTCCTTTTCCCCTATTATATATCATTTTCAACATTATATATTATGTTGGGCTAATGGGTAGGGCTTGGGCCAACCTCGCCTCGAGCTCGGCCTGTAAAGTCATATGTGCCTAAATTTTGGTCCGGGCACATTTTAGTTTTGGACTTGGGCACGTAGGGCTAAGAGGGTCAAGTTTCAGGATGGATCGACTCAACTCAATGCTCATCCATATCCTCAACCAATATGGTGGATTGATTACATCCTTTCAGACTAGCTACTGATCATCATCTTGATAAGCCATTCCCTCACAAACACTCGCTAATTGCATGCCTCCTTGGAACTTCCTTTTGCTCTCCAATCTATGGTCATGCATCGCTTATGCTTCACATGGCATCCTAACGATCAACTTCATGGGTTAGGACACTACTGAACGGGGAAATCAGCAGGTGAAAACTTCAACAACCTCCATAAAATTAACCCTTGCAGCAAGGCTCACCATCGAGCACAAAATGACGAATAGGTCATCTTGTGCACCAAGCTGCCAATACATCAAGGATTTCTGAAAAGTCAAGGATGACCAACTATATATCGGCAATCATCAAACTGTACTACCACAATAAAGAAAAATAGAGCAAGGATCAAAATAGTCAGTTGCCCAATAATTCTTTCTCCATTGTTGGTTAATATTTGTTAGAAAAAAGGGTTGCAGTTGATTAGCATCAGGGTAAAAACACCAGTCGTGTGTATGTCATCCATAACACAGCAATACCAAATCATATCACTTGCATGGTCAAATTAAGCAAAGTTGGTTGGTCACTTGGCTTCGTACACAATTGGCTCACTGGTACCAGACTGCATATTAATTCTTTGTTCTCGATCACGCTGATATATTATAATAATTTTTCAGTTTTTGTTAATTTGGTGTGTTTAAAGATATATTCATACAGTGGGGCCTTATAACGTATTTTTGTTCTTTTTGTACTCAAGGCAGCCAGACTTTCCCAAAACATCACATAGCATGAGCTTGTGCACTGAACTGCCATTTTTTATGAGATAAATCTGTGATGAGTAAAAATTAGTTGTATGAATTTGCTTATACTTGGACTTAAGCGACAAGTCATACAATGGGTTGGTTGACCACTATATCATAATTTTAATGGGCAGACCTCGATTATTGGCTTTGTGGTCTAGTAACATGGTTTAATGTGTGGGTATGGACTTCCAAAATGGGCAGACGTCAACTTATTGGCTTTGCGGGCCACTAACATGGTTTAATGCGTGGACATGGAATTTCAAATGAAGACTAACATATAGCATGTGAACCAGGCTATGCTTGCATTTGTGAATGCTAGCTTTGGAAGCTAAACTTGTGTAAACTTTTAAACATGGTTAAATAGTTTGGCATGACCGACCCGATGTCCAAACTTAACTTAAACCACGAATTGCTATGATGTTAAATTTTCTTCAAGCATATGGACTTACCCACTTCGATGTTCTCGTGGTAGAGCAATGTGCCTACCACCCAAAGATCAGGGTTCAAATCCTCCCTTGAAGAGGATTGAGTACGGTAGCCAACAACCAACATAAAAATAGTCCGATCTTTCAACATGGATTTGATAAGAATCTATATAGCCAACCCTACTTGAAATAGGAGAAGGCTTTGTCATTTTTTATATGGGCTTCTACAATATGTTTGCATTCATGTACACAATGATTTCCACTTCTCATTGAAAGTGCAAATTTCTACAAAAATATCATAAACTATTTTTGAAAATATGAGATGCTATAAACCACTGTAAAGAAAATTTACAATAAAAATTCAGTGCTATTGCTTTTTCATACTGACAAAGAACTACCTTCAGAGAGCCAACTACAACCACGATGTGAAACAGCAAGCAATGAGGTCATGACAGCAGAAGCAGTGGCAGTATGCATCGGCATTAGGGTTTCCACAGCACAACTCAGCTCCACAGGAGACCTTAAATAAATAACCAAAGAAAAGTGCATCACTTAAGAATAAAACAAGAGAAATTGTGCACGCACACCGATACAAAATGATTACTGATCATTCAAGTTCAAGCCACTATTTGTCTTTCAGTAAACAGTTCAAACTTTCCTCGTCAACAAAAAAACTGTTGAATAGATAGATGAAAATAATCTGTCAACGGACGTGACAAAGAAATTTACCATTTGGGGTGATCATGACAAACTTTATAGAATATAAGACCAGAAATGGAGATGATGATTATATGATTCTTCTCAATAAAAACCAGTGATTAAAGATCCTCATATAGACTGAAATACTCACACAAGTCCCACTCCTCTACAATGTGGGATTGAGCTAAAGCTCGAGTACAAGTACAACTTGATTATTGGATTTAGAAGCAGATCCATTAATCCATCGTGTCTAATTACACAAATTTCCACGTGATTTTTTTAAACAATAAAATGAAATCAAAATTTCTCTTCCTATTCTTGTATGACCAATACTCAAATCTTTGTGGTTGAAACTTGTCAAGTTGTTAAGAGCTTGGTTGGGAAACTAACCAATCTTAAATATCTGGCCATTGTCATTTTTGACCATGATAATCAATAATTTATCTCACAAATAGTCAAAATTTTAAATCATGCACTCATTATTTTTCAACCCACACAATTGATAGTTCCATCCTTGATGGAACCATTAAGATGGAGGACATGCCTGAGTGAACTCCAATCTCCACTTTGGCTTGGCATTTTTCTTAATTAAATTGACTTCGAAACTCAGGTGCAAATTGCTGGAATTAATCTTACATGGTTCATGTTCAACTTTCACCAAATAAATGATACATAACCTGTGTAGAAATAGAACTGGAGATAGCACATCTTTTGTGCAAAAACAACATTCACACATCCCAGATCTATGGGAAAAGGAAAAAAGGTTTCCAGCAACAAAAATCTGAAATATGTGATTAAACACCTTAGATCCAATTTTAGGCTCAAACTGTTTGGTACTTGTATGTGTTACATCTGATGTGTTACAGCCCGCCTCAGAAATCATTTAGGGTGATGTTAATATGACGGTTTAAAATAGTAGGGCACCTTTGGTTATAATGTAATCAGAGATAAGTTTGAAGAAGAACCTATGCGTGAAGATCACCGACAAGTTTTAAGAAGAATATCTATGTAAAACTTAATTTCTGCTCTTCTGCCTGTATAATCCCCAACGGTGTAGGACAGGTCTAGATATACAGGTGTTCCTACATTTCATTTAGTTGATCTTTGATGTATAAGGGTGATGAAGGGACTATAACAAAACATAATGTTGCCATTAAAATGTGCTTAATGACAATCAATGGGTGGTTGACTAGATAAACATCATACAGCAATGACATAGAGACCATAAGTGATAAATTGAGGGTTCTCTGCTCATCCCTCCCACTGATCGTGGTCATGGGAACAGTAGAAAAAAATGCTGATTTTTAAAATTTTAAAACGACCTGACTAATCTCGTGCATACGAGTGCAAAACATCTTCTTTCCCCTTTCACTGGGAAGTACAATTCACGAGATTGCGCATTCCTGATGGCATTTTCAAGACTAAACGAGCATGACAATTCTCTTTAAATACTAAAAATGATGTTATTCCTCGATCAACAAACAATGGATTCGCAAAAAACTATAACATATCTCGCCTGTCAACAGTTGAATTCGGACTGAAAATCATATTTCTGTTCCTCCATCCCAGTATAGCAAATGACATCCATACTAAACTAGAACAATTGCGATTGCACTAATGACCATAAAGTGAGCTCATTTGTAGTAGGCGTGCCCCGAAAGCAAGCACGTACCTTACCTGAGGAAGCGGGCGGCGGAAGGACGCTCTCTGAGAAGGCGAGAGGATGGGCGGGAGGCGGCCTTGGAAGCGGCGCTCCGCAGGGCGGAGGATCGGAGGATGGATCTCGCGGCCCAGATCGGCGACATTGTTGTTGGTGGAAGTGAAGTGGAGGATGAGGTGAACTGAAAGGCGAAGAAGACGGATCGGACGGCCGCGAGTGGTCGGGGTTTAGGGTTGGCAGGGTTTTTTTTTCTTTTTGCAAGCAGGGAAAACGATGGAGGAGATAAATGTGTTCTAGAAAAATGGGGGAATGAGAAAAATCCCAAAAATGTTGTCTTGCACAAAGTTTTTGCCCTAATTTTAGGGGCGTTCGAATGATGTAAGGTGAAGCAGTGAAAATTATATGTAAGATGGGATTTTAGAGGACATCATGATGTACATATTGAGATCTGAGAGTGATCCATTTTATTTTCACCTCAAGATCATCGTTGAAGGTGGCATTTTAATGCTAAATAATATTTGTACTTTTGAAATGATGACGAAATTTATTGAAACATCTGCCCTTCGATAGACATTGAATTACAGTAAATCAACCATTTTTTATAGTATCATTGATAATCCACTTATGCGACTATCTATGAAATAAGAACTTTGATAACATTAGAACAATGAATCTACTCTAGCATTCATTATTGCTTTCTCTAAATAAGAAAATATAAATCGCTATTGTTCTTCAATCATCCTAAATGAATATTTATCGATGAACATCCATGTTTTTAGCTCATACATAGGGATGTCGGGAAATTCCAGTCGCGATGATCTCAATGTATACTCATCATGGTAAAAGCTTTATGAGTCAAGGTTGGATAGCTAACGAGCTCGAGTTTGAGTCAGATATTGAACTCGTTATCCTATCGAGTCGAGTTCAAGTTAGCCTATATGTAACTCATTAACTCACTCTAACGACTTAATTTAGGTATTGAACTTATCAACGTACACGGGGTTTGTAAGTTTATAAGTATATATGTGCCATGATGAGAAAACAACTTATAGTTCGAAACTTTCCCAAAAATATACAATCTCGCTGAGTCATCGTCCTTCCCATTTTATCTCACATTATCAAACGAGACAAAGAAATCTTAAAACATACTTCTTGATATTGAGCTCTATCCTCACTCACTATGGCATTCCCAAGTTTGTTTCCAAAATATTTTTCTTTTTCCTTGTCCTCCCATCTCTCATGACCACCCTAGCTTCTAACATCTAATTAACATCGAATATATAAAACGAACTCTAAAAAGGGTTTGTTTGTTACTGAGATGGGGTGGGTCGGCGTAACCTCACGTGAATAGTAGTTGTCTGTATGGTTATGAGGGTTGGAGATGGTTGGAATAAAGAATCCGATGTAATGTTAGATTGCTTTGTGATGGGATTTCAACCAAAATGTGGGAATTAAATCAGGTTACACTGAGATAATCCGATAACCAAATAGACCCTAAGAGGTCGTTCGGTTGGAGGGGTTACCTCCCCCCCACCCTCCAAAACTCAAATGTTCTCTCACTTGTGGGGTCCATTCTTCATTCTTTATTTAAACATCAAATACATTATTTTTCTTTCATTCATTCCGTCAAAAGATAATATACTATACCATCATATTATCTAAAAATTATAAAGTACTCAACTTATACTCATTTTTCCAAACTTCAATACAACCACATCATAATAACTATCCGCTTTTTCAAACATCAATACAATCACATCACAATAAAACCACTCAGCTCCTAGCTCTTTATCCAAACATCAAAATACAAAATACGGTTCACCCTCTCGCAATTTAACTCGGACTAACTCGATAACTAAATGCACTCTAGGGGGCTCGTGAGCCACCTCAAACTGAACCAGCTCGAGTTTGAGCCAGTCATCTCGAGCTCGAACTTTAGTGGAACTTCAACCGAATTATCAAGTTAAGACAACTGGATCGACTTGTTTAACTTGACAGACAGACAGCCACAATATTCAGGATCGAGAGCATACCTGATACCTCCCACCGTTCCATTCTCATTCTTCGCCACCGTTCTGAAATCTTCTCTTTCAATCCCACCACCCCTTCGTCGGCCATATCCTCCCACATTGACCATCTCCTTCCTCCCCTCAAATACCCAAAACCCGACCTTTTTGCTCTACACCTCAATTCCCAAGAACACCCCGTAGACCCAGACGAAGAACTCACACGCAAGATATTGCCATGGGCGTCGATTACTACAAGCTCCTGCAGGTGGACAAGTCCGCCGGCGACGACGAGCTCAAGAAGGCCTACCGCAAGCTCGCCATGAAGTGGCACCCCGACAAGAACCCCAACAACAAGAAGGAGGCAGAAGCCAAGTTCAAACAGATCTCGGAGGCTTACGATGTATGCAAAAAGCTCCCACCTTTCTATCTCGATTCCCTCATTTTCGTCGATTCCTAGGTACCCAGCTCGAAATCTTGATGTGGGTATCCACTATATTCTCGGAATATATCCGCAGGTTCTAAGCGATCCCCAGAAGAGGGCGGTCTACGACCAATATGGCGAGGAAGGGTTGAAGGGGGGAGTGCCGCCTCCTGGAGCGGGAGGGTCCCCTTTCTTCCCAACCGGTGATGGCGCTACGTCGTTTAGATTCAACCCTAGGAGTCCCGATGACATATTTGCCGAGATCTTTGGGTCCTCCAGCCCATTTGGAGGAGCGGGGGGTGGAGGAACGAGAGGGGGTCCGAGGATGGGTGGTGCGTTCCCTGGAATGATGTCGGGGATCTTTGGGGATGGGATATTTGGTGGTGGGGAGAGCTCTGGGTTTAGCGTGCAGCCGCGGAAGGGGCCACCGATAGAGAAGCACCTGCCCTGCAGCCTGGAGGATCTGTACAAGGGCACCACCAAGAAGATGAAGATCTCCAGGGAGATTGCTGATACCAGTGGGTGAGTTGCTTAGAATTTTTGTTTTCGATTTCTTTTTTCGAGCCTGTTTGCAGCAGATTACATTGGTTGACTTTGGCAATACTATGAGTTGAGTGGGAATGATATGGTATCTCAGATCAGGATATGAGCTTAAATGGAGAAGGAATGGGAAAAAATTGCTTATGTTGTCTGCTGGATAGGAACATGACACACGAAATGTAGGGTTACTCCATATGATTCAAGGATAGCGCGCTTAGAGAAAAGTCACCGATTTGTCAGTGTTTTATATCATGTAGATGTAGCATACCATTTAGAAGCATAATCTTTTGGACTTCTTTTTGGTACATGTGGTTATTTAGAGAACAGGTTTGCATTTGATTACTCTAGCAATTATAGCATAAACAAACACGGTTCTAACAATAGATGGACAATTTTGATTGAGATTCTGTCATGCAAACAAAACAAAGTTAGAAAAAAATTCAAATCCTAATCCCTTATGATTTTGTTAAGATCAACGATTTAAACTAGAAAAGAAGAATACCTGGATTCATACGTAAAAGTTGTAGGAGAAAGATCTTCTGAGGTTCAACATTGAGCCCTCTCGTGCTATTTTTGGAATGCAAGAACAATGCCGATCACACGCTCTCTCTCTCCGTTCGAATGGGGATACAGAGAAAAGAGGGAAAATTGTCATCCCTTGTACCTCAGGGACCACAACCCAATTGATAATTGAATTGAAATTTGCAATTCTGTCCATCAAAGATTATGTGAATTTTGTGGTACCTATTCACGTTTATAACCATACTATAAAGATATGACAATGACGTTTTATATTAATGTCACTTTTATTTACCACTATAACTTAGATAGCCCAAAATGTAAATTATATGATGATTGATGTTGGTCCATTGATAAATCTTACATTCTCCCACTCAGGGCCTACACAATCATCCTATATATAAGTTTACATCACTATTTCGGTAAAATAATCTTCATCAATCTTGTCCATAGTTATATCAATATAGAACCAAGGTGACCATAATCATACTTTTATGATCAGACCAACAACGATCACACATATTGACATCGATCAAGTATGGTTTCATATCATGAACATTTGCTTGTCAAATGTGATCAAAATATGCATATTTTCAACTAGTCCAACAAACGTAACATAAGAGTTCAAAATAAAACTTAAACTGTATTATGCACAAACAACAAATATGTCTATGACAAAAGAGCATTAAGAACATCTCCCACTAAACCAAAGCATCATTAGTGGTACAATACCTATGCGTGTAACATGTTCATGAAATACCTTAGGTATTAATCCCTTAGTGAGTGGATCTACAACCATAAACCTAGTTTCAATATGCTCGATGGATACTTGATCATTTTGAACTTTTTCTTTAATAGTCATGAACTTGATGTTGATGTGCTTTGACTTTGACGAACTTCTATTATTGTTGGAGTATAATACCGCCGACAGATTGCCACGGAAAATTTTCAATGGTCTTTCAATATCGTTGTGATTTTTATGTGCATGTATTTATTTATCACTGCTTATTTTGTTTATCCTCTTTGTGTACTTTTCCCATGGCCTCTCAACTCTATATAAGAGAGCCATAGAGCACTATAGAATAATATTTTCTTTTCTTCCAATGTGGTATCAGAGCGACGATCCTAGACCAGAGCACTGGAACCCTAACTCTAGCCTCACACCACCCGCCACCCTCTTCTCACTCTCCTCCATCTCAGTGTTGCCGCCCCTCTCTCCGCCACCTCGGGGCCGCCCCTCTCCCCTCTCCCTTCAACGCGCCTCCGATCAACAAGGGGGGAGGGGGGGGGAGGGTTGCCGCTTGTGGCGACTGCCTAAGGGCCTCAAGGTGATCTCATTCATTGATTTGTGTGGGGTTTTAACACCCTACACAGTCTGATTAATGCTTAGAAACAGTAAAATCAGCACTACTGCAGTCACCTCTCGTGCCTGCGTAGAAAGAAAATAGTAAAGGAATGGTTGTGGATTAAGTCTATACCCATAACCATCTCCCTAATGTACGTGTAGACACATTTTTATCCTATGTCTACGATCTCATCATGTCCTCGTCAGGCAATATGTCGGAAATAGCAGTGATGTTACATCAATGGGTGCTTTCGTAGGTCCCACACCCATTGTCAAGATGGATGGCACGAATTGCAAGTTGTGGGCAATGCAATTCATGAGTTCGATGCAGAGCCATGGAAAGAAACACATCCTTAAACAAGATGAGCCGGAAGACAAGATGTGAATCCATGCTTCATGGGAGGCCTATCTGGAATTGTATATGCGGAGATAAGCAATGGCATACTGAGCCGACCTACTGTGAAGGCTATGCGGGACATTCTCGCTACTACGTATTCTCAAGCGAGGAATGAGTCAAAGATTTTGCAGCTTCAAAACAATATTTTTCATGACCAAACAAAATGGCTAACCTCTACACATGGTGTATACCTCTCTCAGAGGTATGTTTGAGAGGCTACATGGCTACATACCATTGACAGCTACGCCTGAGCAGTTGAAGACGTACCATGATTCGGTGATGATTGTTGTGTTTCTGGCATCTCTTGACCCAGAATATGATGCAGCTCGTTCTCAGATACTTACATATTCTACTATATCTCCCATGGAGTAGGCATACTGGAGGCTGAGTTGACTCAACATCTCCTCAGCTCATGTTGCTGCTCATACTTCATCTGCTACGGCTACTTCCCATGGAAGAGGCGGTTCTTGTCCATTCAGAGGGAGAGGTGGCTTCCGTGAGCGTCGATCGTAGTGGTCACGCCAGCCTTGCACTTACTGTCATCGATCAGGCCATTCCGAGGATACGTGTTATTCCAAGCACTGATTTCCACCATCTGCACGAGTTGTTGAGCAAGCTCCACCAGCTACCGCTAATGGAGGTTCTACAAATCAGCGTTTTGATGAGCTTGTTGCACGCCTTCGGGAGATTATACCATCTATAAATGCTTCCCAGAGCTCCTATTCTGGTCCATCAGAGTTTGTTGCTTCCGCATCCACTAGTGCCATAGGTACTACTTATGCATATACTAGTCAGTTCATGCCAGATATTTCAAAATGGGTAATGGATTCTGGTGCCTCACACCATCTATTTAGAGATTGCTCACAGTTCAGTAGATACACTCCTGTTCAGAATGGTAGGTCTGTGGTGATTGCTGATGGGACACATTTCCCCATCACAGGTCAGGGGAAGGTCCTCCTCGCTCCCTCATTTCGGTTAGGCTATTTTTCATGCACCAAATTTCTCAATGAATTTATTGTCTATAACTCAGATTACATAAGACCTGCATTGTCATGCCATATTTTACCCAAATTCCCTTGTTTTTCAAGATATACTCACGAGTATGATGATTGGATGTGACCGTGAGCATGGTGGCCTTTACCGACTGATCCAGACTCCATACATTGGTGTTGGTTCGATTTCTAGGGGTTCACAATCACCATATACCTGACATCTGCGATTTCGTCACATTCCATTATCAAAGATATGTCTCATTCCAGGAGTTTCTGTCAAGTTTGAGTTTCATTGTGAGGCATGTCAACTTGGAAAACATCATCGGTCCAGTTTTCCAAGTCGCCTTAGTCATAGTAGCCAAGGTCTATTTGAACTTGTTCATTTTGACATTTGGGGTCCTAGTCGTGTCCCTAATCATTGAGGATACATGTACTATCTTATGGTTGTTGATGATTTCTCCAGGTTGTTTTGGGTCTTTTTACTTGAGAATAGATCTGATGCTGGCACTATGATTCAAAACTTTGTTCGTGAAATATCCAACATTTTCTTAACTTCAATAAAATATGTTCAGTTAGATAATGCTTTGGACTTTTATACAACTGTTTTTGCTCAGTTTTTCAGTTCACGTGGGGATTGTGTATCGGACTTCCTGTCATTATACATCACAGTAGAATGATGTTGTTGAACACAAGCGTCGTCATCTGTTAGATATCACCATGACTCTTCTTATTCATAGTCGGGCTCCTCTTTATTTTTGGGGAGATGTCGTCATGACTGCATGCTATCGGGTCAATTGCATGCCTTCTACTATTATTGGTGAAACGACTCCTTTCTCTCTTGCATTTCCTAAGAAAGAACTGTTTTCTCTTACCCCACGAATTTTTGGGCGTATTGCCTATGTGCATATTCTCTCCCCTGATCATGACAAGCTTGCACCTCGGGCTGTCAATTGTATGTTTGTTGGCTATTCTCGCACTTAGAAAGACTACAAATGCTTCGATCCTCTCCAACGAAAGTATTATATTAGTGCTGATGTTACCTTTTTTGAGTCTATCGTGTATTACACTCTTACAGGAGATATGTTAAGTCCGTCTGAGTCTGAGAATGTCCTTCCACCACCTTCCACTACCTCCATGCTTGATGCTCCTCAGCCTTTCCCAACATCCATCATGCCCTCGGTAAATTCTAAGAACTTGGTTTCTAGTGATGGCACTAATGGTTTGTGTTAGAGTATATGATTGTGCGCCCATTGAGTTGTAGTAGGGTAAATGGATCCTGGAGGAGATCCATTTACCCCACCCAGTTGTTTAGTCCCACATCGTCTAGTGGTGGGACTTGGAGGCTCTGGAGAGGCTATATAAGGAGCCCCAGACCTCCTGTACTCATTGAGAAAAGCAATAGAATATCCGCCCCGTTGAGGGCTTCTCCCGTGGTTTCATCCCGCTCCTCACGGAGTAGGGTTCCACGTAAAAATCTTTTGTATTCTTCATATTTATCTTTATTTCTATGCTCTGATTATCGTTTCCGCTTCCGCTTCCGATTTTCTAACATGGTATCAGAGCGGTTCGTTCCTGATTGATTTTAGGGGATTGTTATTGAAGATTTTTTTTTCGATCGAAGTTTGTATGTCAGATTTAGTGATTCTTGGAACCCTAGTTTTGTATTCCACGATCCAAGAGTTTTGAAAATAGGGTTTTCTGAAACCCTAATATTGCAAGTTGAGTTTTGATTCTGGAGAAGTTATGAAGATCCCGCGCTCTTGCCAGATCCATGAAGGAGCATCGCGCTCCCCAGATCATGCGCCGCCAAGACACCAGATGTTCCTTTTCGCGGGGCAACCAAGCCCTCCAGGCGATCCTCGACTTGCAGAAACCCTAGCCTGGGGCTCCAACACCCCAGGCGCGCAGGCGACGCCCTCCTGGTGATGTTCTCTCCAGACTGCCCCTGCCGTGCACCATCTGCACGATGCCCTCTAGCAGCATCCCAAGGCGACACTCCATCCGCGCGAAGATCAATCAAGGCCTCCAAGCCCATCAACCACGCGCCAAGCAAACAGCTTCTTCCCAGGCGCATAAAGGAAGCGCCTTTCACGCTTCAGCGGTGGTCCCCCATGACCTAGCGCACTAGCGGGGCCCCCTGGCGAGAGCGCGCGATAGCCCAGGCGGCGCTCCAGTTCGTGCACACAGGACGCGCGCCTCCATCTTGCGCCTCCAGGCGATCTCACCATCAGGCGGCGGCACCAGCCCCGCCGCAGTTCCCAGGCGCGCATCTCCTTCCCATCGAGCGATGCACGTGAGTGGTGCCAGGTGATGCACCTCCCCGCTCGCGACTCCCAGTGCTACATCCAGTACCAGCGACGGTGCGCCGCATCTCCCAGTGCCCTCAGCAGAAGATCGATCCCCATCCGTGAAGCCCCTCTTCGGCGATGCCGCAACACCTCCCAATCCTCGCGCGTGCCTCCTTCAGACCTTGTGCTCCTACAGGCGGAGCCCCGATCGTAGCTCCCTTCCTCTTGTGGCGGCGCAGGCGGCGCCGCACAGCCCGAGAATGCCCTATCGAGGGGGCGGCGACATTCTAAGAAGGGGTTCCCGTGTTGGGAACCCTAATATAGCGGGCCCCGTTGGGCGGCTGCATTAGCAAAAAAAAAAAACAAGAGCCCAACAGTCGGCAGAAAATGGAGGGGGGCCATCGTTAAAAAAAAAAGAAGAGGTAGGTGCCGTAAAAAAAAAGGGGCTGCAGCTATAAAAAATAAATAAATAGGGAGACGAGGAGTTTGTTAAAAAAAATACAAAAAAAAGGCGCGTACATCTCAAAAGCCGTACGCATAGTTAAAAAAAATGTTGATGAAAAGCCGGAAAAAAAGTCAACGGCTTAAAAAAAATGTTTCAAAAAAATGAGACGGCTTTAAAAAAAATGAAAAATGAAAATGAAAAAGCCGCAAGAAAGTTTTGGAATAATCATGTTTTCCCCATTATCTTTGTCTTCTCCCAACTTGATCGATGTCATGTTTTCCGACCAGTATGGGAGAAAGGGGGAGTATATATAGAGTCACAGGTCTTGTATTTCAGATCCAGATTCAGATATCAGTCTCCAGACCAGTCAGTTGATCAGACTCTACAGTTCGGTTTCAGACTCGACGATCATTGTTTCCGAGTCTCCGGTTTCAGACATGCACAAGTGTGCGGTCATTTTCAGATGAGCATATGTTGCCATCATCAGTTCGAGGTCCCCATCATTCTTGTTATTGTTCGGCCAGAGTTTTCATGTGAGCCATAGGGCCTCCATAGCAGAGGACCATTCCCTTGAGGGCAAGGGTTTTCATGTGGTATCATAGGTACACCAGAGCAGTGCACCATTCTCTGAGCCAGATGGGAGAGACCCAGTTCTCCGACGAGGAGACTTCAGACGCAGTTCAGACTCGATGGCCAGATTCCGAGTCTTCAGTTGATTCACACTCCAGCCCGTTCGTCCTCCTCACCTGCACGGCATGAGAAGCAACGTCCTCGACTGCAGCAATGTGCACGTTGGGTTGATATTGTCCGTAGTGTCCTGTAGCGTTGAGTTGAGTTTATTTCTGTTTGTCCAAGCTGAGCATTGCATGCTCCAGCTTGAGGGGGAGTGTTAGAGTATATGGTTGTGCGCCCATTGAGTTGTAGCAGGGTAAATGGATCCCGGAAGAGATCCATTTACCCCACTCAGTTGTTTAGTCCCACATCGTCTAGTGGTGGGACTTGGAGGCTCTGGAGAGGCTATATAAGGAGCCCCAGACCTCCTGTACTCATTGAGAAAAGCAATAGAATATCCGCCCCGTTGAGGGCTTCTCCCGTGGTTTCATCCCGCTCCTCACGGAGTAGGGTTCCACGTAAAAATCTTTTGTGTTCTTCATATTTATCTTTATTTCTATGCTCTGATTATCGTTTCCGCTTCCGCTTCCGATTTTCTAACAGTTTGAATGACGAACAAGATATGCCTCATGATGACAATAGACACGAGGATGATATGGGATGGTCAATTGCACTACGGAAAGGGAAACGAGCATGTGCAAAGTACCCGCTATCAAGACATGTATCTCTGAATAAACTGTCCATGACTTACCGGAAATTTATTTGGGACTATCTGCTATTGAGATCCCATGAACATACCAAGATGTACTTAAAGAAAGTCAGTGGAGGCTAGCGATGTTGAAGAGATGGCCGCTCTTCTATCATGTGGGACATTGACACTTGTTACAGCTCCAGAAGGAGCTTCAGTTGTCAGCTACGAATGTGTCTTCACTGTGAAGCATAAGACAAATGGTACAATTTACAGATATAAAGCCGGGCTTGTTGCTAGAGGCTTTACACAAACCTTTTTTTTAGGCCAAAAACAGGGGGATACACTCATTGGTGTTCGCCCCAACTTTTATTTAAAGGATGAAAAAACAGGAAAAGACGAAGGGAAACAGAAACAAAGACATACAACTACAAATCCCACTCATCAGCCAGCCTCGCCGCATGTATCCCCACATTTTCTTTGTAGAATCTCTGCCCAGTAAAGCCCATAGGTTTGGGCTTTACACAAACCTATGGTGTGGATTATAACGATACCTTCTCTCCTGCTGTGAGACATTCTACCCTACGAATCCTGCTATCTGTAGCTGTGGTGCGTGATTGGGCTCTTTTCCAGCTAGATGTCAAGAATGCATTCTTATATGGTGATCTTCAGGAAGAGGTCTATATGCAACAACCACTTGGGTTTGCTGTTGAGGGGGAGTATGTATGCAGGGTACATAAGATCATTTATGGATTTAAGCAGTCTTAGGGCCTGGTTTCAAAAGCTCTCAGATCTAATAGAACAGAGAGGATTCAGACGATCCACTTCATATCATTCTTTATTTGTATAGAAGACGCAACAAGGTACGATGTTTATCCTCGTGTATGTTTATGACATTATTGTCATGGGTAGCAATATTCAAGGGGTAGCTGAGGCCAAGAAATTCCTAGGTCAACAATTTATCACCACAGACCTGGGAGAGTTGGGGTACTTTCTAGGCCTAGAATTTGCCAGAAATAAGCAAGATTTGGTAATGACACAAAGAAAATATATGATGGATCTACTTTTAGAAGTTGGGATGACATATATGGATCCAAGTATGAAGCTACATGAAGACGTCACTGAGGAAGTGGACAAGCGAATATACTGATAGCTTGTAGGAAACTACTTTATGTCACAATTACCAGGCTTAGTCAGTTCATGAAACAACCACGGCATGTGCACATGGATGCAGTATGCATGATCCTCAGATATTTGAAGTCATCACTAGGAAATGGCTTATTATTCAGCAGGACTACCTCATTATACATCGTTGGCTATGCAGATGCAGATTATACTGGGTGCTCTAAAGATAGGAAATCTACCCTAGGTTTCTGCATTTTTGTTGAAAATTCACTCATGTCATGAAAAAGCAAGATGCGAACGGTTGTGGCTAGATCCAGTGCAGATTTTGAATATAGAGCTATGGCTTAGAGCAGTGCTGAAATGATGTGGGTAAAGTTTGTTTTTTCCGACCTCGATATTAGTGTAAATCTCCATACGCAACTAAAGTGCAACAATCGGGTAGCCTTGTTCATTGCCAATAATCCATCATTTCATGAGAAAACAAAGTACATTGAAGTAGATTGTCATTTTACTCGTGATATGACTTAGAAGGGACTGCTTGCTACCTCTCATGTCAGTTCGGATGACCAGACAACTGATATCTTCACCAAAGCACTCACTCAAGGACTTTTTGAGAAATGCAATTCCAAGCTAAGCATGATAGATATCTATACTCTAGCTTGAGGGGGAGTGTTGAGAGTTTTATGTTCATGTATCTATTTATCATTCCTTATTTTGTTTGTCCTCTTTATGGAATTTTCCCATAGCCTCTCAACTCTATATAAGAAAGCCATAGAGCACCATAGAATAATAAGTTCTTTTTTCCTAACAAACATCATCTAGAATGTGCAGACACATGACAAAATTTCACAGCCATATTCCATGATTTGTCACCTCATAACAAGCTACAAATTCTGTTGACATTGTAGAAATGGCTATTATTGACTGTTTACCACTCCATGATATAACATCTCTAGCTAGCAGATAAATATAGCCTGATGTAGATCCACGACTATCTTGATATCCAACAAAGTCGGAATCTGAATAGCCAATAATCTCCAACTGCTCTGATTTCTCGTATATGAGCATACGGTCTTTTGTTCTTTGGAGATATCTTATCACCCGCTTTGATACTTTCCAATGATCTAGCTCGGGATTACTCAGATATCTACCTAACATTCCAACAATGTATGCAAAATCTGGACGTGTACAGACTTGGGCATATATTAAACTTCCCACAATCGTTGCATAGGGGATGTTTTCCATCTCTTCAGCTTCTACTTTATTCTTGGAGCACTGATTAAGACTAAATTTGTCTCCCTTAGAGATTGGAATATCTCCCGGTTGGCATTGTTCCATACCAACCCTTTGAAGGATCCTCTTAATGTAGCTCTTTTGTGTCCAAGAATACATCGAGAGCAATCACTATATATTTGGGTTTCCTAATACGAAACATGCATCACTGAAATCTTTCATTTCAAATTTATTTGAAAGAAATTTCTTGATTTCATGCAAAAAAACAATGCCATTGCAAACAAGTAATATGCCGTTGACATATAGAACCAAGAAAATGAATTTGGCCTTAGAAAAATTTTGGTATACACATTCATCGCCTATATTTGCCTCAAATCCAAATGTGACAACAACTTGATGAAACTTATAATACCATTCACGTGAAGCTTGCTTGAGTCCATAGATAGAGTTCTTTAATTTGCAAACCAATTTCTCTGCATTTCTCATGAAGTTTTATGGTTGCATCACTATTAAGAAACGTTGTCTTGACATCCATCCGATGTAACTCAATATCATAATGAGTTACTAATGCTATTATGGTTCTAAATGAATCTTTGGAAGAAATCGGAGAGAATGTTTTCGTATATTCAATCCTTTCCTTTTGGGTGAAACCCTTTTTTTCACATTACCCTTTGATTCCCTTTTAATCTTATAAATCCATTTACAACCAATAGGTTTCACACCTTCAGGTAATGAAACAATCTCCCTTACATCATTGTCGCTCATTGATTTCATTTCCTCATTCATTGCATTAATACACTCTTGAGATTTAGAACATGTATAGCTTGTTGGAATGTGATTGGATCATCATCCAATAAGGCAACCTCATGTTATTAGAGAAAAACTATGTAATCTTGTGAAATTGCACTTCTCCTCTCCTTAGTGGATCGTCTCAGAGGTACTTCTTGAATTTTCTTGAAGTTGAGGACATTGGGTCTGAATAATGAAAGGGTCAACATCACTTTCACCCTGTTCATTACTTGAATGGCATTTGGAATAATAACTCGATTATTAATGATATGAATAGTTAAAGACGAATTTGGTTCCTCAAATGTAAAGTCTCTAGCCTTATCGTCAAAGAAATGAGCATTTCTTGTCTCAAAAATGGATACGGTCTTAGGGTCATAAAATTTACAATCCTTAGATCGTTCTGAGTATCCAACCAAATAGGAACAGACGGTTCTTAAATTCAATTTCCTTTCATTTGACTTATACAGCCTCGCCTCAGCTAGTCATCCCCAAATATGAAAATATTTCAGACTAGGTATTTTACTACTCTACAATTCATATGGGGTTTTCGGCCTTCTTTTGTTGGCAATCTACTGAGTATGTAAGCTTTTATGGTTGTGCCTTAAGGGTTTTTAAGTCTTTTTACAACAATTCTACGCTTCTTACAATCTAATACAATAAATTAAAGAGCCTTCTAGTCGGGTTTGAGTTGAAAACAAACGATCTTGTCAGCCAAGGGCCATGCTCATCGTTTTGTTGAGCATTTAACTCAACTTTTTTTATCGCTATCTTGTAGCACTCCTTGTGTATTTCGGCAATTGAATTCTCTAAAAGATTAGCCTTTTTGTATAAGCTAATTATGACAGTTTGATATTATCAAAATAAAGGTTCCAACAGAATTATGGTGGGGATCCCGAGGTTCAGAGTGATGGTTGATATGGGATTGGGGTCCTTGTAGAGATCTTTCTAGATTGTTTGCACTTGCAGTTGGAAAGAGACTCGACCATTTATAGTTGGGAGGTTGTTTAATTGTTACATTTTGCATATCATGTTTCAGAGGGGAGGGGTTTCACTTTTCTAATCATATCATTGGAGGGAGGATGCAACTTTGGTGGTTGGAGTGATGGACGCATACATTTGGAGAGATGACGAATTCATAGTTTAATAAGCACATGGCTTGCTGAAGCTGCTATCTATAGCCCTTGATTAGTGTTATTTCTTTGAATGTCATAGAATTTGGAGGTTAAGAGCTCCTTTAAAGATCAAGCTCTATGCTTTACTGGTGATGAGGCTGGTTGCAAAGGTGCTTAGGAATTGACATGGTTTTGATTTGGGAAAATACTCACCCAATCTGTGAGAGATAGGATGAAGATGTGGACCATATTTTTTTTAATCTCATTTCCCGAATATGGCATGGAGAGCGATGGGGATGGATCAAATGAACGCTATAGAGCTCAATGTGTTTGGAGAAGTTACAAAATGAGTAGGGTGTGCGATAGAAACACGATATGAGTTGATCTTTTGATGTTATATGGGTATGAAATCAGAGGATGGGTTTATGATGAATGTATAATGTTGAGTTTTTTATTAGTTATTGTGGAAAGAAAGAGATTTCCATATATCAAAACAATGGGTTTATGATGAATGTATAATGTTGAGTTTTTTATTAGTTATTGTGGAAAGAGAAAGAGATCTCCATATATCAAAACAATCGGCAGTGGGTCTCTTATATAAAGAGGAAACCTTAGAGCCAAGAATACCTCAAACTTAAAATATAATACATGCTAAGATAGGGTAGAAATTTCTATAAATACATCAACACCATCCCTTAAGTTGGAGCATATCCATCAACCACGCCTAAATCGGATGAAAGAAATGCGCTTTTATGGTAGTGCTTTGGTGAAGATGTCTGCAAGCTGGTGCTTAGTTGAAAATATGAAATGCAAAGAGTGCGGAAAGGAAATCAGCGAATGATTTATTATTTGCCCTTGGGTTCTCTATACCTAGAGGTGAATAGTGGGTTCCCTATATAGAATTCCTATTAGGCTTACCCATAAAAAGATAATAGAAAGCTGTATAATACTTTTTATAGTATGCGTCACTCATATGTAAGATGGGTAAATGGATCCTTGCAAGATCCATTTACCTCATCCATGTTTAGTCCCACATCTACCAGTTGTGGGACTTGGAGGGTCTGTGGAGGCCATATAAGAAGCCCCAGACCTCCTGTATCCAATGAGAAAGTTCAATGAAACATATAGCCCTTTGAGGCCTTCTCCCGTGGTTTCATCCTGCTCCTTAGGGAGTAGGGTTCCACGTAAATCTCGCGTTCTTCTAGATGTTTTATCTTTTCTCTTATATCCGCTTCCGCATTATATTTTCTAACATGGTATCAGAGTGGGTTCGATTGTCGAGGAGTTCTTGAATATTTATATTTATGTTCGAGATTTGATTATCAGTTGTTCTTTAAGATGATTATTACTTTTTCAAGTTCTGTCCAAGTTATAGGGTTTTTATTGAAATCCTAATTTCTGTCCAGCAACATGGGAGTTTGTGATCGAGATAAGGATTCCATTCTAGTGTTTCTCTGTTGAAACCCTAACTCAAGGCGACAACCTCCTCTCGATTCCGACTAATCCAGGCGAAGCGGTGCATAGCCCTCCAGATCCAGCCCTTGCCCTAGCCGCAGCTCCAGGAAGCGCGGGTCAACTTCCTTTGACGGTAGATCCCATTCCCTGGCAGCGCTCGCAGTTCCAGGGAGGACCCTCCTGGCCGCATCTCCCTCTAGACCACATCAAGGGCGGCCACATTCAAGTGATGATCTAGCAGCAAGCTTGCTCCAGGCGGCGCCTCTTCTCCCGCATGCGCAGGCGACACGATACAACGGTGCCCTTAGCCGCTTCTTGCAGTCGCCCTCTCCCAGACTGGTCGGAAAAGCCCCATCAGAAGGCGACGAACGAGGCCCCTTCCACGTGCCCTCCCTCAGGCAAAGCTCGAAGAGCAGCGTGCAAGAGGAGGAGCAGAAACCTCCTTCGCGTTAGCCCCCATTGGGTTCATCGCAAGGAACCCTCCAACCAACAGTAAGCACAACGTCGGACTAGAGGAAGGATGATGGAGGTGGCTCCTCCAGCTTCCATGCGCGATTCCAGGCGGAACAAGCGATTGCCTTATTCTTCTCAAAGTGGCTCCAGAAGGAGCCACGACACTCCAGGTGGTGTTGAAGGCTCTGGGCGAAGCCTTCCTCCCCAGACAGAACCCTCCATCGTGCCACTATGATCGCTATACTTCCGCTCGAAGTTCCAGGCGGCTCTAGGCGGCTCTAGGCAGCTGCAACGGTGGAGCCCTAACTCCATCGGTGGTGGCGGGAGTCTTCAAAAGAAGGGGAACAACATCAAGTGGGCATTATTTCCGTTTAAAAAATGTTTTTATTCCTTTCATTGAAAGGAGGTCCCAAGTGGGCCGACCCGCAACATTTAAAAATGGGGGGGGGGGAGGGTGGGAGGGTTGGACCAATTTGAGCTGATTTAGAGAGAGAGATAGAGAGAGAGAGAAGGAGAAGAGTGGTTCAAGTGGGCCATATGTATTAAAAAAGAGAGAAAGACTGCTGCATATTTGGGCCTACTATTTGGGCCAAGAGATTTTGTTTCAAAAAAAAGGGAAGCGTACAACAAAACAAAAAAAACCCCATATGCTTATAAAAAAGGGAAGATGAGTCGGCTAAAAAAATGGATTAGCCGAAAAAAAATGTCTTGAAAAAGAAAAGCTATAAAAAAAGAATGAATGGCTTATTTTAAAAACACTGAAAGGAAAAGCCGAAGAGAAAAAAAAGTAGAAGGCTTATGTGATTCATGTTTTCCCCATTTTCATGTCTTCTCACAACTTTATCAATGTCATTGTTTTCCGACAAGTATGGGAGAAAGGGGGAGTATTGTGTAGAGTCACATGACAGTTCCAGATTCAGATATCAGATTCCAGACCTGCAAGATATTCAGACTCTACAGTTCAGTTTTCCGAACTCAACGATCAGATTCCGAGTCCTATTCAGATGTGCACATGTTTGCCATCATTTGTTTGTGGTCCCCATCTTTTATTTTGGTCAGAGTTTTCATGTGAATCATAGGGACTCCAGAGTAGAGATCACATGCCATGTGGGCTAGGGTTTTCCTGTGGTTTTATAGGGACTCCAGAGTAGAGATCCTATTCTCTGAGCTAGTATGGGGAAGACCCAGTTCTCCGACGAGGAGACTTCTTCAGACTCCATTCTCCAGCGACCGTGGACTCCGACGAGGATGTCTCCACAGCTTTTCAGTTCGGCCCTTTTATGGATGGAGCAGTTGTCCACATGTTGTGGCGAGCCAGAGTTTTCCAAGTGGAGACTCATTTCAGTTGTAGTGACTCTGACAGGCGCAGTACAGAGCACATGCTCTCCAATGAGGAGATTCAGTTTGACTCACACTCCAACCCGTTTGTCCCCACCTGCACGGCATGAGAAGCAACGTCCTCGACAGCAGCCGACAGTTATGCGCGTTTAGTTTATATTGTCTATAGTGTCTTATATTGTGAGTTGAGATTTCTTTCTCTTTGTTCAAGCTGAGCATTGTATGCTCCAACTTGAGGGGGAGTGTTAGAGTATGCGTCACTCATATGTAAGATGGGTAAATGGATCCTTCCAAGATCCATTTACCTCATCCATGTTTAGTCCTTGATCTACCAATGGTGGGACTTGGAGGGTCTAAGGAGGCTATATAAGAAGCCCCAGACCTCCTGTATCCAATGAGAAAGTTCGACGAAACATATAACCCTTTGATGCCTTCTCCCGTGGTTTCATCCCACTCCTTAGGGAGTAGGGTTCCACGTAAAATGCCGCGTTCCTCTAAATGTTTTATCTTTTCTCTGATATTCACTTCTGCATTATATTTTCTAATAATACTATTAAGTACATCGTGCATAGTTCGGACGAACACCTTTGGAATGGACCCATGACGAGTGCTTTAGTGGATACGTCAGCTGTTTGTTCTACTGAACTAATATGTGAAGTAGAAATGAAGCCTTTTTGGATCATGTCTGTGTGTATGACGATCAACTTCAATGTGCTAGTTTACTCATAGAATCTGTGATGGTTTGCAAAGAATAATGTTGCATGGTTGTCACATAAGGTACCCCCATAGTTAGGTTATTCATGTCTTACTTCCTCCATGTCATCTTAGTAATGACATGAGCCATGGTCTTGTATTTAGATTATATGCTCCTGGCCATTACTGTACTGTCTACTTTATCTTCTACAAAACTAGAGAGCCACAAATGGATATAACAAAAACATCGATCGACTTTCTGTCTTTAGGACAATCAGCGTAGTCTGCATCTGTACAACATGTTATGTCAATGGATGTCCCTTTGTTGAAGAGAAATCCCATATCCGGAGAGAACTTCGAGAACCTATGGATCAATGACTGCATCCATGTGGACCTATGGTGGCTGCTCCTCGAACTAGCTTACCTTGCTTAGAATAAAGGAGATATCTGATCTGGTGATGATCACATAAGTGAGCTTCCAAACAAGCTCTTTGTACCTCCTATTGTCGACTTCCTCTATGTCATTATCATGGATATTCATACTAGGATCCATAGGAATAGTGTCAAGTCTGCAATCTACCATCTCTTTCTTTGAAAGAAGATCAATCACATACTTTCTTTGACTCATTTCAAGCTCTCTGCAATTTCTGGCAAACTTTATGTCAAGTATGTATCGAAGCTCCTTAAGATCCTTGCTGATATATGCTTTCCAAGGATTTTTTTATTTCATAAATACCCTACATATCATTTCCTTTTACAATGACCATCATCTGTGTACATCGGAATAATGACAGTATCTATCGATGTCTTGTACCCAAATAGTGAATGATCGTAGTAGATCTGGTGAAATCCTATTGCATATCTTTTGGCATTTCTCTTCAACAGCATACCCATCAGCAGGAACATTGTTATGTGAACTTGGTCGTTAATTTCAGGTCTTTATGTGAGACTTGGTCCATGTAACCTAATCTTTTTGGACTAATTACATCTAGAGTGTGACTCATCTCAGGTGGCACCCCTTCTTTCGAAAAAATGTAGGAAAACAAGAGAAAGATCTTTTATCGTGAAAGCTATGCACCTACCTGTCATTTCCACTTAAAAGCTCAAAATCAAATCAAATGAAGAATGAAATGTTGAATACGAGCAACTATGTAGTTCTATTAGGCAAATTGTAGATGACTGTTCACAATCACATTCAAGATGATGTACGAAGTTTGTGGATAAAATTGGAAAATATGTATGCCTTTAAGATGAGAGGCAACAAATTGTTTCATCTAAAAAGATTGGTGAATATGAGATTCAATGAGAGCGGCTCATTTTTAGATTTTTTGAATGACTTCCAAGGTATAAGTAGTCAGTTGTCGAGTATGCAAATTGAAATTGAAGATGTGATTTTGGACTTATTGTTGCTTGCTAATTTGCCCGATTTTGTGAGACTTTTTAGAGTCTCACTCACTAATCTGCAACAAATGGATTATTCTTTAGATATTGCCAAGTCAAGCATCATTGATAAGGAGTTGTGAAGAAATATCTGATGTATTTCTTCACATTCGGATTTTCTTTTTGCGGAGAATAACGAAGGAGCATATTCAAGAGTGAGAATGGCATAAACAATAGTACGGACGCAAGGCATAAACAATAGTAGAAACAAGTTTTAAGCTCATATATGAGAAAATGAAATGCTATTATTGCAAAACGAAAGGTTACATAAAGAAGTATTATTTCCAACACAAGAGGGAAAATAGAAATGGAAACGAGAAGAAGAAGTAAAATGACAAAGATGAAAATGTTGTTGTAGCCTATGATGAGATAGTGAGTGCCTTTTATGGTAGTACTTAGCTTGTTGAAAGTAGGGGTGTGCATGGTTTATGGAATGGA
This sequence comes from Ottelia alismoides, assembly GCA_037367405.1. NCBI lineage: Eukaryota > Viridiplantae > Streptophyta > Magnoliopsida > Alismatales > Hydrocharitaceae > Ottelia > Ottelia alismoides. The sequence goes on from JAZKJV010010890.1 coordinate 119,419, forward strand.
CGGATAACCAATCCGATCCATATGGACTGACCCTAAAACCACTAATATCCAATATACCATTATGGGTTGGGTACCCATTGTGACGTAACCCGTCGAATTTGGAGCATCGACCCAATCGAAAACGGATACCCACAGGCGACCCATGATTTCCTAGAGTTTATCACCCCACGTCCTTCTTCAGCTACCACCAAAACCCTCGCCAGTAATGTGAATTCTCCTTAGTGCATTTCCTGGATGTTATGTCTGTTAGATTGTTCAGAATTTGTCATAAAGCAACCTATTTAACCAAGTAATGTCAATTTCTCATTTTGTACTTGCTCTTGCCATTGTATTATTTGATTATGGTATCTGGACTATTCATCTTCGTCTGGTACCTAATCAAAACACGATCTATTTAAGGATCTAAAATCCGTCTTTGTACATGTATTTGGGGTCTGAAACTTAATACCTACATGGATACGAGTTTGAAAAACTTACTTTCTTGTGGGTACCGACAACGAGAACTATCCCAAATTCGGATATTGCGCCTTGGATGCTTCAAACAATTGAAACACCAAATTAAATTAATAAGATATATATCATATAGTTAGGCTTGGAAGATCTTATATAATAAATCCAGATTTGCAAAACAAGCTTTGCAATGGCGCGTGAATATTCATATGACTTTCAATCAGAGTTAAATCAACTCATTTAAGTTAGAATGATTAAGATTAATATGATTCCTAAGTTACTATTAACAATCCACATAATCCCAAAACAATTAAAGATAGTCAAAGATTTAAGCCAACTTCCTTCAGCTTCTTCACATGATGCCGGGAACGATGCAACTCCCGAGCACCGAATTGCCGGCATGAGGGTAGCTGTTGACACAAAAGACGACGAAGGAGGTCATGCTGAAGATGCCTACGATGCCCGTCCCGATGACAAGAGCAACTACGAATCTGTAGGCAATGGGATTTCCTTCATTACCCCGGATAGCACTTGCGGCGAGCACAGCGACAAGCACCATGAGAGCAAACCACATGACGCACATCATAATCTTCTTCCAGAACATCTTTACAGTGTGACATTTCAATAACATTCGCGTATACATTCAAGTTGTTCCCAGTTAATTTTATTACTTTATGGAATTCCGGTTAGTTTAAATTTCAAGAATATATAGAGCTTGCACATCATGCATTTTATCTTTTTTTTGAAGTCTAAAAGATAGGGGGAAACACTCGGTGGTTTCCGCCCCAAACTTTATTTAATTAAAACAAAAGGGGAACCAAACCAGGAAAAACAAAAACCCGCTACAACCAGAACGCCACAGAACGCTACAGAACCCATTCGTCTACCATTCGTTTAGCGAAAACCCCCACATTTTCCTTGTAAAAACGCTGACCCGAGAACAGCAAGTCGTTTCTCCCCCGCCAGACCGCCCAAAGAATGGCCATGGGGTACAACCGCTCGTTCCTTGGTCTGGTTGCATTGGCATGGAACGAGTCCCAAAAGGCTTGGAAGTTGTCGTTGCAGCACCAATCAGATCCCATCTCCTGCCAGATTTGAGACACCACGGGGCATGAAAAAAAAAGATGATCCACCGATTCGATCGTAGCAGTACAAATCATGCACCTGTCAGAAAGAAATCCAAGGAGCCTCACGCACCGGTCTCGCGTCATTAACCTCTTTCTCCTGAGCAACCAAACGAAGATACTAATTCTCTCAGGAAGCCTGAGGGTCCAAATATTTGTACAATCTCTAGTAAGCAGGTCGGACCTGGCCGGCGGAGGCCTGGAGATGGCACCATAGGCCCCCCTGACCGAGAAAGACCCCTCCTTCCAACACCAGTGATCCCGGCCCTCACATGGCGGACCCACCTCCCGTACGGCCTCCAGTAAGGCCAAGAAATCATCGAACCTTTGGTCAGAGAGGTTAGCCGAAAAGGTAGGGCACCAGAGCCCATCAGCCCAGCACTCCGCCACCGAGCAGGACCTCTCCCCGGCAAGCGCAAACAACCGGGGGAACCAAGAACAGAGGGCCCCTCCCCCCAACCAGTCGTCAGCTCAAAAAGAAAAAGAGTCCCCCCTTCCGAGGATCGGTCTAAACAGGGCCCAAAAAGAAAAATAGGTCTAAACCGGGGGAATCATGCATTTTATCTTAATGATGATTTTATGAGTGCGATTTTTGTAGTAGTGATCCGCGGGTACCCTTGGCTACCCGTCACCCATTCAAATAATTCGGGTACCTGTTAGTACGGATACCCATCGGAATGGGCCGGGTTGACCCGATGATCCAATAATGACGGATCGAGGCAGGTCATGGTTGAACGAATCAGGTACCCGCCCCATGCACACCCCTAGTTGAAAGTGGTTCTGCTCTTCATCTTACTTCTCACACATATTTTTCTTCCTATATGTTTGGCGATTTTGTCACAGTGAGAATGGTAGATGAGCTTTGTCTCATTTTGCGAGCATTGGTAAACCCTTTCCTCATGATCAAAGGCCCAAAGAGAAATATTGTTTTTCCCAAAAAATGACTAACAACTCTAGGTTTAGATATATAGAACTAGATTATAGGAAACGGAAAAACTATATACAACAACAACAAAGCCTTTTCCCACAATTAAGTAGGGTCGGCTACATGGATTCTTCGCCTCCATTCAGATCTATCTTGGGTCAATCTCGGACTTATATCCAGCAAACTAAGATCCCTTCGTATAGTCTCTTTCCAACACTTCTTGGGCCGTCCTCGCCCTCTCTTAGCCGGCTCAACATCCCAACACTCACATCTCCTAACCGGTGCATCAGTTGACCTTCTTTGCAAATGACCAAACCATCTTAAGCGGTTTTCTCGCATCTTATCCTCGATCGGAGCTACACCAACTTTCTTTCTGATTGCATCATTCCGAATCCGATCTTTACGTGTATGTCCACACATCCATCTTAGCATTTTCATTTCTGCTACAGCTATTCTCTGCACATGTCTATGGTTCACAGGCCAACATTCAGAACCATAAAGCATAGCAGGTCTCACAGCTGCTTTGTAAAACTTTCCTTTAATTTTTAAAGGCATTTTCTTATCACAGAGAACAACGGAGGCTCCTCTCCACTTTAGCCAGCCTGCATTTATTCTATTAGTAACATCTCCATCAATTTCTCCATCATGTTGCAAAATAGATCCCAGATATCTAAAAGAATCTCTCTTCTGGATGTTATCGTCACCAATCTTCACCTCGATTCCTTCACCATTGCTTCCATCAAAGGTGCATTCCATATATTCCGTCTTAGCCCTACTTATACGAAAACCTTTAGTCTCCAATGCATGTCTCCAAACCTCAAGCTTCTCATTTACTCCATCTATAGTCTCGTCAATCAACACAATATCATCAGCAAATAACATACACCAAGGTAACTCATCCTGAATGTGACTTGTCAACTCGTCCATAATCAAAGTAAAAAGAAATAGACTCAAAGCTGAACCTTGATGTAAACCAATGTTGATATCAAAATAGTCAGTCTTCCCCGTCGGGGTCCTTACACAAGATAAAGCCCTATCATACATATCCTTTATGAGATTAATGCACAATCGTTTCCCGAGAACGGAAAAACTATATAATAAAAGAAAATATTTCCCGAGACCTATAAGCCCACAACTCGACATTCATTTGGACCTCATCTTTGCAGGGAAGTTTAATGATGGAGGACACATAAATACGTTTGGAGCAGAAGTGCGGCAACAACCTCTATCTTATGCATGCATTAATTTCCAGAGAGGTGGCTCATGTGACACAAGATGCCAAATTTTTTGAGTTTGGACATCGAACATTTGGGTCATATGAGTGAGAAATGGTTGCAATGCTTGGAAAAATGAGAGAGTTGCACACATTGTTTGGATGGGAAGTGGACAAGAGTTTCCTTCAAGAGCTGTTCACACTTAAGAATGATGCATGCACTAGAAATGGTTCAAATAGATGTTTGTGGTCCTTCAAAAGTAAGCTCTCTTGGTGGCACACTTTACATTTTTGTGTCTATTGATGATTTTATCAGGAAAGTTTGGATCTAATTTTTCAGTAAAGTTTCGATCTATGTTTTGAAAAGAAAGAATAAGTCCTTAAAGAGTGTTTAAGGACTTCCATGCGCTAAGGAAGAGACACATTGGAAAGAGGCTAAAATGCATCCGTTATGGCAATAGTGATGATGACACTAGTCTATTTGATGAGTATTGCAAGTCTCATGTCATCAAGCGCCAAAATGCATCTCGGTTGAATGACGTGACAAAGAGAACACATATGACACTTATAGAGAGTCAGATATCTCCTATCTTAGCTAAGTTGCCTAATTTCTTTTATTGTGAAGCTCTTTTTATTTCTATTTATGTGATTAATCTTTCTTCACACGTATCCTTGGATGGTGATGTTCCTGATAGGATTTGACATGACAACTACTTGTGCTTATTCGGATGCGTGACCTTTGTGCATGTTCCAAAAGTTGAAAGATCTAAGTTGGATGCAAAGACCAACCAATGAATTATTCTAGGATGTCTATGATGAATTTGCTTATAGGTTGTATATTCCAATTGAAAAGAAGCCTATAAGAAGCAAGGATATTGTCTTTCTAAAGGCTAAACTATCGATAATTTCTAGAAATAGGTAAATGATTCTCCCTCCTGTAGCTATTCTCCATTCAATATGGAGTCGTTTCTATTACAGAATGCTCTAGATACAATCCCACATGATGCCACTGTTAAAAGTCGGCCGACTAGGCCGACTAGTCGGTCCGACTAGTCGAGTCGGGGCGGTAGCCGACTCGACTGGGCCTGGTCGGCCATTAGTCAGTCAACCCGACTAATCGGGCCGACTAGTCGGCCGACTACTCGGCTGACTTTTACATAGAGGTTTTTTATCTTTTTTATTTTTTTCTTTTTTAAATCAAACATATTCTAATATGCTTAATGTTATATTTAAAGTCAATTACTCCTTTTGTTTCATTATAATAGTATAGAAAATGTTCAAATCTGTGCAAATATATAAGAATATATGTATAAAAATGATTTATATTGGAAATATATAAGAATATATGTATAAAAAATGATTTATATATTAAAAATAAATAAAACATTCAAAATCGACTAATGGCCGACTAAATCCGATTAGTCGCCCGACTGCCGATTAATCCTTAGTCAATGACCCCACCGACTGAGTACCGACTACCGATTTCTGCAATCTTGCATGATGTTATATAGCATGTGCTAGATGCAAAAGAAGAGGAGGATGTGCCAGAAGTAGGGATGCAAACAGACGGATATAGATACGGATATAGGTGTTACCATATCCTTAACCATTTTAAAATACAGATATGGATACAGAAATGGATACATTACGGATATTAAAAATGGCAAACTGTATCCTTAAACACAGATACAGATATGGAAACGGATAATCACGATTCGGATGCAGATATTTTACGAACGGAATTTGATTATCCTGCAGATAAGAAATGCCTTCTAACGCTTACATTTTGTAGGATTGTTTGGTAAAGTTGAAACTAATAGTTAATTAAATCAAAATTAATAAATACAAGACAACAAATATAAAAAGCAACTATATTATTATACTAAATTTAATAACTGTATAATAAATGACTAAATAATATAGAGATGCATATTTTCTTCCCATATTTGAAAATGACTCCAGATGCAATATATTGCAACTAATCCTATAACATATTTGGAGATACACACACACAAAAGTTGATGTATGTATATACAATATAAACACAGATTTTGCAATGCAGGTATCCATATTTGTCAAAAAAATATGTAACCATATTCGTACCATATCCTCAAAAAATTTGAAAACAATATATGTATCCTTATCTGTATCCGTAAAAAAATAAAATCTCATATCCATATCCTTATCTGTATCCGCTAAAATAAAAAATTCATATTCATATCCTCTTAAAAACGGATACGATGACGGATGGATACTGTTATATCCGTATTCGGTTGCATCCCTAGTCAGAAGTCTCCATTCCTAATGATTACACAGATAATGATAATGGACAAGATATAGAGAGATGTACTCAAAATTATTCTCCTAGTAGATACTTGTGAGGGAGAGACATCCTACCATCAGATACCATGCACATTAATGTCTTGTTGACAGATTGTGGTGAACCTTAATACTATAAGGAGGATTTGCAAGATGTGAATAAAGAAAAAAATAGATGAAGGCCATGAAAGATGAGACGAGGTCCCCTTATGACAACCACACCTTTGAGCTTATAAAATTGCTCAAACGTAAGAGAGCATTGAGGAACACACATGTTTTTAGAGTGGAGCATGACGGAAACTCTCTAAAATACTAAGTTGGGTTGGTTATAATAGGTTTCAATCAGAGAAAGGGGGTTGACTTTGATAATTTTCTCATGTGGTCTAAAAGCCTTCTCACAGAGTTCTCAACTTGGCAACTAGACTTGATTTGGAGGTTGCAGATGGACATGAATACAACTTTCCCTGCACGGTGATCTTGAGGATGAAATTTACATAATGGCATAATGCTACTTGAAGGCTTTGTGGTCAAAGGCAAGAAAGATCAAGTTTGCAAGTTGAAGAGAAGTCCGTGATTGAAAGCACACAATTCATTAAGAAATTCTTAGATTGTTTTTAATTTTTTTGAGAAAGATAGGGTGGATGTCTTTTAGAGATCCATCTAAAAAATATATTACAAAGAATAAAATAATTACATCCGCCAAGTGTTAAAAAGAGCTCTGACATGGCCCAGTACATTTTCATAGTAGAACCTCCCTCCCACAAAGGCACATTTCTTGCCAACCACATCGCTCAAAGTATCGCGCAAGCTTTCATTCTCCCATCTTCCGAACCAGTCCAGTCCCTTCCAAGCGAGGCCCAAAAAGATTCGTTATCCCCCCACTGGATACCTTGAATGTTCACATTCCTCCATGTCTCCAAAGAACTAGGACAGTGGAAGAACAATGATCTATATCTTCCACATCTCCCTCACATTTCCCAGAACCCGCCACCAAGAATCTGGCTCTACGTGCACCCATCATAATTTGTTCTCTTCTCAGCAGCCACAAGAAAACCTTCACCCTCGTGGGTCTCATCCATTTCCAGATCCTAGCACAATCTCGAGAGGTTTCTGAGTCTGTCGAAAGGATTTGGGAAGAAATCACCTTGTAAGCCTTCTTGACAATGAAACACCCATCTCTCCAGCACCACGAAACTCTTCCTTCTGAAGGACCCTCACGCCTTGCCAATCTTCCTAAAAGGCACACAAACTCCTCAACTCTCTGGTCCGACATATCAGGCACAAAAATAGATGTCCAAGACCCCCTTGACCACAAATCAGCAACACAAGCCTCCCTGTCCACTGCTTGGGCAAAAAACCTGGGATAAAGGTCGCAAAAAGCACCCTCCTTGGATCAGGCATCCATCCAAAAGTGAAAACCACATCTGTCCATCAGAAGAGGCCTCAACAAATCAGCCAAGTCTGGCAGGACGGAGCAAATATCTCTCCACAAGGTGGATGGCGAGGACACAACATCCGATCATGCAACTAGGCTAGGCGACACATTGTAGATAGACCTCATTAACCTGGAAAGTACACCCCCTCCATCGTCCCAGATCCTCATCATCCACTTTGCAAGCAAATCCTTGTTCATATCATCTAACTTTAGTACCCCTAGGCCTCCTTCTGTATATGGTGTGGTCACCACCAACCACTCCACCAGTGCTAGGGCCTTCCCATCTTGGGCCGAAGACCAGAAGAAGTGCCGCATCAAGGTCTCCAATCTCTTACGAATGCTCACCGGTAGCACTCTCGTGGACATGAAGAAAACGAGGATCGCCGCAAGGACTGCCTTCACCATGATCAACCTCTCTCCCCTTAACAGATACGCAGCTTTCCAACCAACCAACTTTTGTCTAACTTCTCCACAAAATGTAGACAATCAACCTACCTAAGTCTTCCATGTATCAACGACAAACTCATAATTAATCGACATGCTCTTCTATGTCGTAACCAGAATCTCCACACAGGTCAGCGCCTCATTCGGGGAAAGATTAAAAGGGATGAAGGCAGACTTTGCGCCATTGATCTTCAACCCCGGCAACTCTCCAAAAAATATCCAGCACTACTTTGGTCGTTGTACGTTCTGCCACACAGCCTTCAGTGAAGAAAATGGTATCATCCACATATTACAAAATCAGCATAGAGATATCCTCTTTGGAATATCCATTGAAGAAACCCCCTACCTCCGCCAAACCTGACATGGCCGCCAAACCATCCACTGCTAGAACGAAAAGAAGGGGTTCCAAGGGACATCCCTGTCATACACCCCTCTGAGGTTGAAAGAAATCACCTTCCCGCTTCCCATTTACAAGCATTGACTACGATGTAGTGGTGATACATCTCTTCATCCAGTCTAGCCAAATATTCGGGAAGCCTCTCCTAACTAGCGATGCACATATAAATTTCCAACTCATACAATCACATGCCTTCGAAAAATATACTTTTCAAAGGAAACCAACAACTTTTCTTCTCTTCAAATCGGAGACCATCTCCGATACCAAAGCCACTCCCTCCAGTAATTGCCGCTCTGGAATAAATGTCGTCTGGGTCGGCAATATAAGATCATCTAGCACACCCCTGAGACGATTGGCCAGAACCTTTGCCACAATGATGTCTTTGATTTATATTGATGATATGCTAGCTGTAGGTAGCAATGTCTTGGAGTTGACCAAGTCCTTTTCTATGAAGGACTTGCAACATGCTAGTAAGAACTTCAGTATGAAGATCACTCGTAATAGAAGGTCAATGATGCTACGACTATCGCAAGAGAGGTACATTGAGAAAGTACTTCAAAGATTTTATATGCAAAAGTAAAAGTTCGGAAGTGCTCCCTCTTGGAGCACATTTTTAGTTGAGCTCCAAACATATTTTGAAAACAAATGAAGAAAAGAAGGATGTAGAGAGAATTCCCTATGCATTAGCTACATGTAGTCTGATGTATGCCATGATTTGTAGAAAATCTGATGTTGCTTACATTGTCAGAGTTGTTAGTTGAGTTGTTTCGAATCCATGGAAGAACAACGGGAAGCTAACAAGTGGTTTTTTTTTGATATCTTTGGGGAACTAGCAACTGCTATCCTTATTTTGGAGCAGAACTTAGTTCTTTTTGGTTACATAGACTCAAATATGGTAGGAAATGTTGAAGGGTGAAGATCCATATCAAGTTACTTCATGTCATTTGTAGGTGGTGCAATTCTTCGCAATCTTGACTTTAAAATTATGTTGCTTTGTCTACTACAAAAGTCGAGTTTATTGCAACTACAAAGGTAGCAAGAATTGTGGTGAATGAAGAAGTTGCATCAATTACTTGGGTTTAGTCAACACCAGTATATGCTTTATTGTGATAGTCAAAGTTCTTTGACCTTGGTATGTTTCTTCAGAGAGTTTTGGGACTGTGTGAAGGAGGAGGTGGTTGCGGTGTTGCGAGAGTTCGAGGAGGGCAACCATGACTTTGAGCATCTGAACAAGACGCTCCTGTTTCTGCTACCCAAGAGGGAGGGAGCCTTTCTTGTGGAGGAGTTTAGGCCTATCATGTTGTCCAATGCGATCTACCTGCTCATTACTACGGTCCCGACAAATCGTTTGCGGGGGTCTTGAGGGGTATCATCAACGTTTGTTCCCGGTAGGCAGATGGCGGACTCTTGGGTGTTGGCCTTAGAGTTGGTGCTTGATTGGAAGAGGGAGAAGCAGAAGGGGATCTTTTGAAAGGTGGATTTCTCTAAGGCCTATGACTGCGTTGATTGGCATTTCTTTTGGCACTCGCTACAAAAGAGAGGTTTCCCTGATAGATGGATTGGTTGGGTGAAGAGGTGCGTCACAACGACGTCATATTCAATGCTTGTGAATGGTAGGCCAGAGGGGGGTTTTTTCCAGCCACAACGGGGGTGCAGCAGGGTTGCCCGTTGGCATCGTTGCTCTTTGTGATTGTGACCGACGCGCAGACGGTTTCTGTGTTGGGTACATGAGGGGCAGCACCTCCATCCCCATCTTGTAGTTTGCAGGCGACACGATCATATTCATTGATGGGGACATGGAGCATGTGAGACATGCATCATGCATTATGGATATATTTGGAGAGGTCTCGGGTCTGAAGTTGAACAGAGACAAGTCAAAGGTTATCCCATTTGGCATCACATAGGAGGAGGCTCAAGTTCTTTGTTATGCCTTGCACTGTCCCGAGGGATCTCTTTCGACCACGTACTTGGTGCTCTCTTTGGTTGCAGGTAGGTTGCAGGTGGTGGATTGGAAGGTCATGGTTGATAGGGTGGAGAGTAAGGTGGTGGGTTGGAAGGTAAGAACGCTTTCCAAGGGGGGAAGATGGTACTCCTCAAGCACGCTCTGTCCGTTATCCCTATTTTCTTCTTCTCCACACGGTTGATGCTTGTGGGGGTGTAGCACAAGCTGGTGAGGATAGTAAAATGTTTCTTTTGGTCAGACGGGAGGCAGGAGGGTGGAGGATTGTACATGGTAGACCGGGACACGATCACGCTGACGAAAGAGGGAGGCATGGTTGTCCGTAGGTTGGATCTCATGAACAAGGCCCTATTGGCGAAGTGGGCCCCTAGAATCTGGGGGGGAGTCTGAAGATTTGGTTGCAATGTGATGCGTAGCATATATGGTGTCAATGGTTCATGGAGAGCAGAGGCATGCAGACGAGCCATCGTCGCTTTAGAGGGGGAAGTCTTCTGTGTTGCCGGAGCTGGGTGGTCTCGTGAGACCGGTGCTGGGAGATGGACACGACTTTGGCTTCTGGAAGGATGATTGATTGGGGTTGGGTCCTCTCAGTGAGAAGTACCCATGTCTCTTCGCAATTGGGGGGGGGGGTAGGACCGCATCGGTGCATCAGAGCTAGTTGGCGGGATCTTGGTACCCAACCTTCGTTGCTGCTTTGTCAGACCAGAAGTGCAATGAGTTCGTGGCCCTCTTGGGGGAATTGGCAGAGTTTGATGGCCCCAACGGGAGCATGGACTATTGTGATTGGAAGGAGGGGAGTTTTTCTGTGAAGAAGGCATATCGAGCTTTCAACAGGACGTGTGGGGCGCTGCAAGATGAGGACACTTGGGACTGCAGAATTATTTAGGCTAGCAAGGTTCCTATACGGATCAAGGTCTTCATGCGATTGGCGAGGCACGGGCGACTGCTTTCTAAGGCACATAGGGCAAGGCTGCTGGGTACTGGAGAGGTCCTTTGCGATAGATGCAGTGTTGAACAGGAGGATTTAGAACATCTATTTTTTGGCTGCTATACCTCGATCGCGGTGTGGGAGCAATTGGTTGTGCATTGGATTCACTCGACGGATAACGAGTCATACTGACATTCTGTGAGAGTGGCTTGTGGTAGCTCTTAGGAGGACACAACTGGTCTGTTTGCCCTATTCTGCGCCATTTGGTGTGCTAGAAACGAAAATATCTTTCGGGGTCGTCCTTCTCTATGTGAGAGGGTGTTGGGGCATTATAGGGTACTGGTGTCTTTGTGGCTAAACTTGTAACTCTATTGTCCTGGTTGTATCTTTTGTAACTTATCTGTACCCTGTTCTGTCTTGGTGGAATAAATTTGCGATGGATTCCAAGCATGCGACTTCACCCTCGTTCTTCTAAAAAAAGTTATATCACCTTGACAAGAGTTTCACTTTCCATGCAAGGTCAAAGTACATTGATTTAAAACATCCTTAAATGCAAGTTGTATGGAACAAGTGCAATTTTTTAAAAAAGATATATAGAGATGACAATGATGCATATATGGTTAAGTTGATGCCACTTCAAAAATTTGAATATCGTTGACTTTGCAGGAATGGAGCGGATTTCACCTCATTGATGAGTAAAAGTTTAGGAGTGGGTACCTTTCCATGTGGAATCTTAACCATTTGCTATACTCAAGAAGACCACATCTTAACATGGAAATTGTTGTCTCTTGATCTCCCTTATGGGTTGGAGGGGAAGATTGTTAAACAAGTGGTTGGTGGTACCCCTTTTCATTTCAAGTCCATGGAGGTTTGGTGACAGATGGCAGGTGTTTCCACTTTTATTTCCAGCCATTAGAAGGCATGGAGGTAAATACCCATATGGGCTTTGGGAAAATTAACCCATCTCTCATACATTGGTGGACAGAACCGATAAATAGAAGCAACAGCAACCGTGGATGCCCTAATTCCACTCCTCTTGGTCGTGCATGTGCTGTGAGGAAGGATTCAATCATCTTTTCTCCCCATTAGCTCGCAGTCAAACAGAAGCTTGACTTGGAGCATACAAGTGCAACTACCAAGTGTCGTCAAGAGGAGATGTTGATGCCTTTCTCCATTGCTTAGTGGCATCTCCTCCATCTCCATTTTCTATCTTGTTTGGTGGTGCCTTTTTGGTTAATATATCTATTAGGAGGATTTGGCTTTGAGTAAACTGTTGTAGAGAACATTTTAATCACTGTTTATAGTGAAATAGTTTGAATCGAATTGGCCTTGTGGTTTTTATCATGTCATTTTGAGAATTTTTCACGTGAAAAATCTTTGTGCATGTTTCGTTAAATTTTGTTGCTGAGTTGGCCCTATGGTTTGACCATTTGCAAAGGAGGTCGATTGATGCACCCATTAGAAGATGCGGGATTTGGGATGTCGAGCTGGCTAAGAGGGTGAGAACTGTACAAGAAGTGTTGGAATGAGACTATCCGAAGGGATCTTAGTTATTTGGATTTAAGCCTAAGAATGATCTAAGATAAATCTAAATAGATGCAAAGAATCCATGTAGCCGACCCTACTTAATGTGGGAAAATGCTTTGTTGTTGTTGTAGTTTGCTTGCTCGGCTAATATATCTGTGCTTGTTACCTATCTTAATTGTGGCACATCACTTCCAATAGGTGGGATTCTCTTTATTCCAGAAAGTAGGACCTGCATTGCTATGTGGCAATGGATGTTGGGCAGATTGCATATAATATAGTTGAGATAAAGATATTACAGTTGATGTATAGTCGTACAAAGAAGATCATATTCGAAATGATACTATTAAGGAAAGGTTGATGTGGCACCGATAAAAGATAAAATATGGGAAACTTGTTTATAGACATTTGAACTTCTGCAAAGAAGGCCATCTAGTGCTCGTATTTAAATATGCATATGTTCAAAGAAGAACCTTGCACGAGGGAGTGGAGACATATTAAAGAGATGTTGTAAAGACACTATTAAAGACATTTTTTTTATATGAGCTTGGATTTTGCAACGGCATTTTACGTGGAACCCTACTCCCTAGAGAGCGGGATGGAATCACATGAGAACACCTCAAAGGGCTGATTGTTGCATTCAACTTTCTCATCTGATACAAGAGGTCTGGGGCTTCTTATATAGCCTCCACAGACCCCCCAAGTCCCACCACTGGTAGATGTGGGACTAAACACTGGATTGGTAAATGGATCTTGTACCACATATAACGTATATAGTCCAACATTCCCCGCTCAAGATGGAGTATGCAATGCTCAGCTTGGACAAATAGAAAAAAATCACTCAAACTCACAAAACAAGACACTACATACACTATCAACTCAATGCATACACAACTATCAGTTGCTGTCGAGGATGTTGCTCCTCATGCCGTGCAAGTGAGGAGGAACAAACAGGATGTAGTGTGAGTCAAACTAGGTGTGCTCTGTACTGCGTCTGTCAGAGTCACCAAAACTGAAATGAATCTCCTCGTCGGAGTACTCTGGCACGCCACAATCATGTGGGCGATTGCTCCATCTTTGAAGGGTCGAACTGAAAAAGCCGTGGAGACATCCTCATCAGAATCCACGATCACTGGAGAATGGAGTCTGAAAAAATCTCATCATTGAGAACTGGGTCTCTCCCATACTGGCTCAAATAATGGGACAGGGAATTGGATCTCTACTCCGAAGTCCCTATGGATCACATGAAAGCTCTGAGACCAAAAAATGAAGATGGGGACCACATAAATAATGATCGCAAACATGTGCGTCTGAAAAGGAGTATCTCTCTGGAGAACTCAAAGAAATTGGGTCACTCAAATATGGAATGTCTCGAACTTGGACTCTGAACCAATCCGCAGAGTCTCAAACTGAACGGTAGAGTCTGACATTTGGCTGGTCTGGAATATGAAGAATCTGACATCTGAATACGACCTGTAACTCTACACAATACTCTCCCTTTCTCCCATACTTGTCGAAAAACAATGACATCGACAAAGTTGGGAGAAAACATGAAAATGGAGAGAAACTAAAATCACATAAGCCGTCACACAATTTTTCTAGGCTTTTCTTTTCTTCTCTTTTCTTTTTTTAAGCCGTTCAAATTTTTTGACTTTTCACCTTTTTTAATACATTTTTTGAAGAACACACCCAAAATAGGGCCAAAAAAACAGCAAACCCTCCTTTTTTAAAAAAAATACATGACTCAATATGGGCCTTGGGCCCCCTTTTTTCTTTTTTTCTTCTCGCACAAATCAACAACCCACTTGGGCTCTATTTAGGGTTCCTACTTGGAACACACCCTTCTCTCGAACACCGCCACCCTCGATGGAGCTTTGCTCGTCGCCTGGAGATCGGGGAGGCGATGGATGAGCGCTTCATGGCTTGGAGAGGCATCGCCGTCGCTTGGAAGAGGATGGCGACCATCGCCGCCTGCTATCTCAAGACAAAGACCGTGCGCGAGAACTGCGAGTGGTATCGGGAAGGCGACATGATCGTGCCGCCGCCTGGGATGGCTGAGGTAAGAGAAAGTGCTTCCTGGAGATTTGCAGTGCACTGGAAGGAGGAGGTGCGACTGGAGTACGCCATCGTCGCTTGGATCTACGGTAATGTGCCGTGTTGGAGGCGATGAAGGGGTTGCAGCGCCACCCCTGATGAGACTTCTTATTCCTTTTTCAACTCTTGCGAAGATGCAGGGGCCCCTAGGGATGGCTGCGTGCGGAGTAGCTTCAAGGGCATCTTGCCTGATGCAAGATCGAGATGCCTCGGGGGTGCTGCCTGGAGCTGGAGGGTGCTGCCTAGTGTTTGCATGCCACTCCTGTAATAATGCTTGTCGCCTGCCTAATCCTCTACATCGATGTTTGCACATCGCTGGAGGGTGCTGCTTGGGTCCCTTCTTTTAACAATGGAGGAGGGCATCGAGCCCTCATCCCTCCTCTTCTACATCTGAAAGAGTCGCTGGAAGATGACTGATAGATGTGCGGTCGGTAGGATTTTGGGTTTCAGACCCAAATTCGAATTGGTTGGCTGATTAACGTCGTGCTGCACAGGATTAGGGCTTGGAATGAAACCCTAGAACTTTCTGAACATGATGTTGACGACAAGACGCTTTTCAGAACCATGAATAAATCTAGAACTTCAGAAATCCTCAAAAACATGAATATTCAGAACTTGGACGATGATCCTCAAAATATGCAGAAATTAGGGTTTTAGAATGAAACCTAGAATTAAATCTGGAACTTGATCACGAATATGAATAAAATAACAATCTTCAAATCATAAATCTTCAAGATCAAATTGATCTGCTTCTTTAATCTAATCTCGAATGAACAACGAACAAAAATAAAAAACCTCGAGAATCGAACCCGCTCTGATACCGTGTTAGAAACTACAAATGCGGAAGCTAATATCAGAGAGATAGAAATAAACATGAAAAGAACAACGATATTTTACCTGGAACCCTACTCCCTAGGAGCGGGATGAAACCACAGGACAACGCCTCAAAGAGCTGATTGTTGCATTCAACTTTCTCATCTGATACATGAGATCTTAGGTTTCTTATATAGCCTCCACAAACCCTCTAAGTCCCATCACTGGTAGATGTGGGACTAAACACTGGATGTGGTAAACGGATCCTAGAGCAATCCATTTACCCATAGATATATCCCAGATTTATCATCATTAATCATCATCATTAACTCCTTGCTTAAGTTAAACAACAAGATTCATTGACTAACACTAATTACTATTTTATGTGTTGTATATAATTGACTCTAATTATTAAATATTATTATAACCTTATTATGATGTAATATTTTATGTATTTATTTCTTATAAAAAATCAAATAAAAATTAGAGTAATATTGTCTATAAATTAACATAAAACAAAATAAACATACACAAAAATAAGCAAAACAAAAATCAAAAGAAATTGTTTTATATGATTTTTATTAGTATTTAATCTTTCTCTATATTTAGATGACCTCGGATCTCTTTGACTTCTATATGAAAGTTGTAGATCTCATCGAGATCTACAACTTTCGTGTTTACCACTTTTCTTAATTCCCTTTCTAACAAATTCTTTTCTAATTTTCTTTGATTTTTTTTCATTTATCATAATTCTAAGTCGGCCACGTAGCGCATCCTCAGCCACCCACGTGGCCCGCTCGTCTTGCCACCTGTCTACGCCAAGCACCATCTGATCCGCTCTTCCTTTCATCCCGTCCTTCGGTTTGCGCATCAATCAAAACCACTTGATCATCTTAATCAAGTCGATCCTAGCCTTTAATCTGCGCCTTCACCGCAGCCGTTGGATCTAAAGATTGAACGACGCCTGCTTCATCCCTAACCTCCAACCGTTGCCTTCCTCGTCCAAACCACCCAACTTCTTCTAATTATTCCAACCATCTCAATTACCCTCCGATCAACCCCCTCCGCCTAACGCTAGCCTTAACATCAGTCTCCCACGTTGACATCCCAGCCTCTTCAAACCCTAACCATCTCATCATTAATGACGGTTGGAACTTCCACTAAAACCTCCGTGAACCACCTCCTAATTCTTCTTCAAATACCCCTAAACTGGCGACCGATGCCGGTTGTCCCTTGTCCGCCACCCCTTGCAATATTTCCTAGCTTTCCCTAACCTCTGTGACAGAGAGGGTTCACTGAGAGAAAGCAAAGACAAAGCTGTTTCGCCGGCGAGATTCACGAGCAGTATCTCGTGTCGCAGACCTCCATCAGAGGTGTGCTTGAGCTCCGAGCATCGGCCGTGTTCGTGAAGCGAAGACCGGGGTTTTCGATCCCAAGTAGGCTTAAGATTCATCCTTCAAATCCACCCTAAGGTTCGATTCGTCTTCAAGCAAGATGTTTGACCCGATTTCCTCTGCATTTTCGTTGATTTAATAGCCTTTACTTGGAGTAATATTTGATCAATGAATCTGTACTGATCATTCATCTCTTTCCATATATTCACACGTGCATCCAGTCAATCCTAATCGCTTCTTCATTCTGTGTATCGCTTCGATTCCTCTCCATGTTTGTTCGAAATGGAGACCGCTTTAGGGCTTGATCCTCCGTTCTCAAATAGCCCTCCATCTCGCTCCATTAGCATCCCATTAGAATCTCTGTACTTTGAGGGTACTGTTATCTAACCAGTAACCACTGCAGGAGTTGAAACCACTTCCTTGGCTGGAAAATAAAAGAATCTCCGATCTGCATTTTCTTCTTCGCTTTTGATCAGTACTATTAAGTGAATAATTGTATTAAGTACTTGTTGAATTAAAACGAGTAACAAAGTGCAATTAAAGGACATTATTATTTTAAAACATCTTTCTACATCAAGTCCTGATTGGATCTTCCTTTGAGATCTCATCTGATTTTCAATTAATTCAGGAAATTCTTGTTATTATCCCAGTTATCTGATGTGTTTTTAATTGCAATGTGAGTGATAAGCTTATTGTTTGTGCATTATTGTTTTCACATAATTTAAGAGCATAAAAAATGTGTTGAAAATATGCATTTCTCAATATAACTAACCTATAAATTACCAATTAAGATGTCTAATATTTAAATTTAATCATTAAATTGCTCGCATCCTTATTTTCGACCTTGGACAATCCCAGGTTATAAATTAAAGCCGAATCCTCTTCATATAGATTAATTATTTGATTCTGTATGACACGCTAAGTGCATGTGATACAGCGGATCAATATTATTATATGCATTTAGCGATTCATCACCCATCTACCACATATGACGTATATACTCCAACAGATTTAAAACAAAGAATTCATATCCAACTTAAAGTGGGAAAAATAGTTGGTTGATGTTGTGACTATTTCATAGGGCTAGGGTCATGTTTGTGGTTGAGCCGAAATTGTCTCATAAATAAAATATTAGATTGAAGATCATAACACTCCTAAAAAGTGTTACTTGGATATGATGAAACCAGGAAATTTGTTTATTAGATGGGAAAATTTGTATGACTAGCATGCATTGGCTATGTCTTGTAACATTCCAAGCCTACTCGAGGCGTTATCGGAGAAAACTGACCCGAACCACTTATTGGGTCCAGACGCAATTGGCGCTGACGACCACCGAAAATGCTTAAGCTCGAGTTGTCAAGTAGTACTCCCTCACTTTTATAGCACATTCCCACAATTTTTGAGTTGTGGATATGGGGCTATGTTTGGGGTGTTACAACTACCTCCACTTTTATTCGTAATGTCCCCGTAAAGATATGGTCAATCACTTATTCTTAGTAATAGTGGTAGTTTCTTGCTCCGGGTAGCTCTTAAATCGAAGTTTGAAGCTTATGTAATTAGCTTCTTTTAGCCAACAAAAAAGAGAGGAATAATTTTTGAAAAATGAATTCCAGTTAAATAGGCTAGATTAAGATGGGATATCGAAAGAATTAATTGTTGAGCCGTATTAGCTATGAAACTCTAAAGTACAGTTTTAAGGGAAGGAACTTATCTCCATATTCCTACTGAGAGCATGCCATTCAACAGGGGGATCCTGAAGTTTATACTTATCTCTTTGTACGAGTGGCTTTACCTCTCCGGTAGCCTTTTCCACTATTAGAGGTAACTCGCTTTGATACCATTTGTAATATATTGATCCTATACATGAGCCACCATCGAGGAAAACTAGCCTTGGCAACTTGTTGAGTCCAGACCGAATTAGGTCCGTTGACAACCACCCAAAATGCGTAAGCTCAAGTTGTCAAGTAATAATCCTCTACTTTTATAATAGGGATTTTTACCCGGCAGACCCTATAAACTTTGCCAATCACCTCCACGACCTTTGAAATAACCTAATTCCCCCCTCGGCCCTGTAAACATACCAACTCTTACCCCATGAACCCTCCGGGTAATATGTTTTAAGCCCGTGGGGGTTCTTCGGGTAATTTACAGGGTTGATGGGGTAATTACGTTGTGCAAAAGGCCGTAGATGCATTTTAAAATGTTTATAGGGTCTGCTGGGTAAAAATCCCTTTATAATATACTTTTAGACTTGCGAGATTTAGGTGCGAGGCTACTTTAAAGGTTACATATATATGGAGAGAGTTGATGCCTACATTTAGTGAATGAGGTGTAATCTAGTGGGTCTATTGAGTGTAAAGGGGCTGCATAAATTGGATACAATTATTGATTGGATGCATCTGGAGAAGGTTAACCTTCTGAACAGGCGATTATACTGCTATCAACTTGTTGGTAAAGCTTGGCCATTTGATGTCATTAACAATGTTTGTTGTCGTACCAATGACTCTTATTGCATCACACTTCAAATGTGGCGTCCACCCAACTTAACAATGGAAATGGTTTAGCTTTGTTCATTTTTTAAAAAAGAAAAGGTTTACGAGGCTTTGTTCTTTTATTCTCGTCCTATCAGTTAAGATGCTGACTTTTCAAATGTCTCCCATATGCTTTTATCTCGAATGTAAACAACTGATAAATTAGAGCGAGGTTAGAAATGGTCAATTTTGCCATTTGATGGACAAACACAAAGCCCTAGTTCACCAGTTTTTGTGTCCTTGTGCTTCATTTCTTCTTTCCTGTTGGCATTTGCACTGAATGCTTCATGCTCTTCAGGAGAACCCTGCCAGTTGAGGAAATTTTGACCATTGAGATAAAGCCCGGTTGGAAGAAGGGTACGAAGATCACATTCCCAGAGAAAGGAAATGAGCAGCTAATGTCATCCCATCAGATTTGGTTTTCATCATCGACGAGAAGCCCCACAGCGTGTTCACAAGGGATGGGAACGATCTGGTCACCACACACAAGATCACGTTAGCTGAGGCTCTCACTGGTTGCACCGTCAATCTGACTACTCTAGATGGGCGGACTCTGTCGATACCTGTCAATACCATCATTCATCCGACCTATGAGGAGGGTTGTGCAGCGGGAGGGGATGCCAATCCCCAAGGGATCCGTCGAAGAAAGGAAACCTCAGGATTAAGTTCAACATCAAATTCCCTTCAAGGTTAAGCATGGAGCAGAAGACAGGCATAAGTAAGTTGCTGACCTCCTGAAGATTAAGTTATGATCATGTGAATAGTGTCTTGCCATCTTTGTTGGAGCTGAACTTATGATCTGTTCGAATTTGTAGCTTGAGGATTAAAATAAATGTTCTATTTTGCATATTCCAACTTCTACAATTGAAGGTGGAGGTGATTTTGTACGCTTTTTACCATTTTTTTGGCATCTCTTTTTTGGCAGCCCTTGTGTTCTGTGCCGGAAAGCTCGAAGTGTTCTTGATCTAAAAATGAGGAATTTCTTCTGTGACAGGGATAAGAAATGTGTTTCTATTATCTAAAAGTACATTTATCTATGTGATTTTATTTTATTTTTATTTATACGCTTTCCAATTTCGTGGTCTACATAATTTGAAATCATTTGGAGAAGATTAAGCAAGTGGAAGGTGGTCACTTGTTCTAATAAGCCATGATCGATTTGCCTTTTCTCCAACCTCATTATAGATGTCTTTAATTTTCCAGAAAGTGTAGCCAACCGAATGCCATTGACATGTCTAGGCGTTTATGATTTGTATAATTTGCTTTAATTATAAGCATATAATCTTAAAATCATCCATTTGAAGTTACAATAGAGATCTCTTTAGCACAACTGCTTTTGAGTAGATATTTTTTACTCACGCCACAGAGAAGCATTTTTTTAATATGCAGTTGATTCTTGTTAAGAAATACATTACAACAACAAGAACAACAACAAAGCCTTTTTCCACATTAAGTAGGGTAGGCTACATGGATTTTTTGCCTCCATTCAGATTTATCTTGGGCCAATCTTGAGCTTAGATCCAAAAAACTAAAATCCCTTCGTATAGTCTCATTCCAACACATCTTTGACCTTCATTGTCCTCTCTTCCAATATTTCTTAATATAATGTTTAAAATAAATTATATTAATAAATTAAAATTTTAGATATAATGTAGTACAAAAAGTAACAAATACTTAAATTATAAGGCAAACCTGTTTGCCTTCCCTTCTAGAATCGTCCTCGTAAACTCCTCTCAGCCCTCATGTCCCATATGTTAGCTTCCCTCAAACTGCCGAAGACTATCATCTATGAAATCGATAAAAGTTCTGTGGTATGGTCACTCTAATGGTAATATGAGACATGAAGCCAAACGGGAAAATATCTGCCAGCCAAGAACTGGAGACACTTAACAAATTTGTGCTATCTAAAGCTTGGATCATACTTCAAGAAGATCCAAATTCTCTAAACTCTAGGATCATAAGATCTTGCTATCATTGCTCTAAGCCTATTCCCCTAGCCAACACCCATCAAGTGAGGATTGTCACACATCAGGGGAGCGAGCTCCAAAATTTTGGGAAAGGGGGGTTTTCCCCTTCTTTGGCTGGAGTCGAGTCCGGTCACCACGCGCTCAACAAAAACACACTGGTCACCCAAGCTGTTAGCCTCTCTGCCAGACAAATTAGCTTGAAGCCCTAGCTAGGCGTATACCAGATAATGCATTTCAAGCTTCACGACACTAAAATCTAAGTTGCACTTACTACAGAGTGGCATTACGTCAGATTCTACTGGCACAATTTGATTTTCAGGGAAAATGGGTCCAAAATCTCTAAACAAACAACTCTATCTCACCTATTCCCATGGAGAATGGCTACCAAACTCCATGAAAACTTTTGGTCTGAAACTTTTCGTTAAAAAGTTTCTTTCTTCCTATGGTCTGTCATACACTCTAAATTGAACACCCAAGTAAAGCTTCATCTTTCTAACAACCTCTACAAATGCGTGCCCACTATGTCTATCTAAGCTGAAAATCCTACTCACTTATTTCTGAGACCCTCTTTCACTAAAAAAGTTTTTTCACTTCTACATATTAATTGATTTTGACACATGTTTGCACACACGCTCACGCACATACACACACATGTACATCGTCCCAATGTTGGTTTCTGCTGGAACGATCCTCTAGTGATTCTCAAAATCACTTCCAAATGGTCACTACCTCTAGATCTTCTTTGTTGCTTATGGATAATTTTTGGCTTTTACGTGGTATTGTCACTCTGACACCATGCTCTTATGTTACTTGGATAAATTGAGTGTTTGGTGAAACACCTTGAAACACGAACACCCATCACCGATAGAAAATATCAAACGAATAATTAGAATATTGAATGTCATATAGTCATATATTTTGATACTAAATATACAAGAATGAATGTTACTTGTTGCAAAATTGGTTTTTATTCTTGTAGCTACCAACAAATGCCATATTCGTTGCTAAAAGTTCATGGCGAATTATCCATTGAGTTCTATATTAAATTTTGTACTAATTGATGCTAAATGTTCATGCAATGATGAAATCCGGGTCTTGGTGGCCCTTTGTATGTGATACATTAGTCATTGTATGAAGTTTAACATGCCAACCAAGACATCGGCGTTTACATATTGGTCATTGTCCTTGTCGATGATTACATTCATGGCTAGGTCTTAGATGTCCATCCTTATTTATTTTCAGCGAAAATCATAGAAATTTTTTGATTAATGTCACATTATGAAAAAGTCACATTACGAAGATTTGGAAGAGCACTTGAACATGAAACTGTTATGCTAAGATTAGGGTTCGTTTGGTTGCAGGGTTGGGCATGGTTGGGTTGGGTAGGGGTACCCCTGTGAATAGTAAACTGTGAGGAGGGTTGGAAGGAGGAGTACCCTGGGTTGGGCCAACCCACCCTGTCTAACCCTGCAATCAAATGAGACCCCCACTTTGAGTGGGTTACTCCTCAGAACCCATATCCTACCCACTAGTGGGGTCCACACTCTTTAAATCAAAAATATATATATATACAATCATATCATCTAAAAATCATAAAATACTCAACTTTTACTCATTATTTCAAATTTCAATACAATTACATCACAACAACTACCCACTTTTTCAAATTTCAATACAATCGTATCACAATAACTACCCACTTTTTCAAATTTCAATACAATCACATCACACCAACACTCCCAACTCTAAACCCACCAACCAAACACCAAATACAAAAACGGGTTATCCTCCCCTAGATAACCTACGAACCAAACACACCCTTAGCATTTTCAATGGTTGGATGGGAACGGGAAATTAGTTAAGGCTTGCAAGAGATCCCGGTCTGTTGGAAAAGAGTGTGTTCCTCATTAGCTCATGAAGGGAAGGACCAAGATCTGGAAACCTTTGTTACTTCTTTCATGTTTCATCACTGATTGAGTTTCCTCGTCTTGATGGTAAGATGAACGTGCAATCCTCATTGCGTGATAATAATTGATAATATTATCTCAACTAATGGTGGCAACTATTTCTAAAGACAAAAGAAGACACAGCTCTAGCAGATACTCATGGGTACGCATCCTGTAACGGATTGGGCTTAGGTCTCCGGTCCATTATCAAGGAAAACTGACCCTGACAACTTGTTGAATTCGGCTCAAATGGACCTGTTGACAACCATCGAAAATGCTTAAGTCCAAGTTGTCAAATATTTAATCCCCACCACTTATAAAACCATACCCACACTTCGTGAATTTTAGGTATGGCACTATGTTTGGGGTTGGGGTGTTACACTCCCTTGCTTTACCGCGGGTGATTTCACAGTATATGATCCTCTCGCTTCAAAGATAATCTCGAAGGACACACTCAACGATCCGTATATCGAAGTCTAAGATGACGTTTGGGGCTTCACGGGGGTCGAATCATGGCTTTCACTGGAACAGGGAGCATGTCACCACTGTCCCCTGCCACCTCACCTTGCCATTCTATTACATTTAAATTTAAAATGTCATTTAAGCAAAATTTAGCCGCACGCAATTCCAACAACAACGGTCTCGTATCTATACATCTGAAGCATTCCATCACATTCACGAGATCAATATCATGCTCTGCCAATGGCACTGAGGGGATCAATGGGGAAGCGATCCCGTGGCGGGTGCTGGGAAATGCGACGAAGAGCACGCTGCAGATCACTCCGATCGACACCGGCAGCGCCACGAGCACCTCCCGCTGCTCGTCCGTTGGCACGGGGTAGAAGCAGCTTACGACATTCTTGTCAAACAGCGCGATCGCTGCGAACACCATTACCGACATGAACCCGTGCATGAAGTCTATGAACTTTATGCGGTACCTTCGCGCCAGCCCCGGAGGCAGCTCCGCGGTGCCGTCGATCACCCACAACCCACAGCAAGTCGCCAAGCCATACCTAGTTAACATACAATGAGGACATAGACATAAAAGGATAATCGTTCGCTGCATGTCCCAAGTAACACGTACGAACGATCCATGGAATATTAGTGCAGTGCAATCAATACCTCACGACTCCCAGATTGTCCTTGAAGCTATCACTGAAGGAGAGGACGAAGCAGGATAGGCCGCAGAGCGCGACGAAGCACTGCGGTCATGACCGACAGACGTCGTCGCAGCTGCCGGCGTTGGAGACGATGGGGGCCAGCAGCTGGAACGTCAGCACGGTACCCGTCGGCAGCAGGTTTGCGAGCTTCGCCGCGCTCTTTGAAGGTCATCCCAGTGGCGACCTCCCGGTAGTAACTCTGGTCCTCGTCTTTGTCGTCGCCGGCCTCTTGTCGGGATCGTGCAGAAGCGGCTTGTGCTGTTCGATGTCTCCGGCGGCTCGAGCATGGTCCTCGACGAAGACATTGTGTGGATAATCTTCTTCTTGTTGTTTTGTATGAAGCAATAGAGTTGACGTGAACTGGAAAATTCGATGTTTTGGCGATGAAGAAAAGGAAGGAAGGTGAGGAATGCACGAAGGATATTCGCGAGGCTATAATATTTATATATAATAAGTTGTGGGGGAGATAGTTGGGTATTTTTCATCTGGATAAATTATAAGGAATGCCTTAAAAAAACCATGGCAATGGCAAGCGTATTGTCGTCACTGGAAGACTTAAATTACAGGGAAGGGGAACAATTGGATACACAAGCGAATATATACGTATCTATATTGTTATCTATTTTAAAATACAACTCCAGATACATATCTAACATTGATGGATATGAAAAAAATATGTAATAATATCTTAAAAAGCATGTATCAATTTAATATGAACACGGCAACAAAATGCGTCTGTATAATAATATTTTTTAATTCATTACTAATTCGTCTGATGGTAAATATATAACGATGATATTGTTCATTGCAAAATATTTTTTATGCTTGAAATTAATGACAAATGTCATATTTATTGTCATATCAGTAGTGACGGTCCATATAATATAATTTATCTTATGTATTTTAACTTTTAACTCATGATCATTAATATCAAAGTGATATGTATCCAAAACCGCATCTATCTTAACGCGGATGCCGGCAGGAATATGGAAGTAAACATTTATATGAAACAAACATGAAATCGGACCAGATTTGAATACAATCCCATCCGTCTGTTTTTATCCGTAGCTATCGAGCTGATCCACATTTCATGTTCGGTGGCATTTGCTTTGAGGTTTAGATTAAAAATTACATTTTTTACCCTTTCGGGGAGAGGATTAATTTAAGAAAACCCATTTTCGAATGCAAGATGAGAATTGCGTGTTTATTTAATTGCCACATAACTATTTTGTAATTTGTTTCTTCTCGCATACTTTCGTCAAGAGAGAGTGAGAGGAGTTTGTAACTTTGCAAATACAGGTACTTAAATCGTATTCATCAATACCATTTCCCCAACACATCATTCGCTCTCTCCTTTTATATAGAAGTCATATAATTAAAAACCGTCAAAGGAGTTTATATAAGGGAGGCCTCAGTGACGAGGAAAGAGCCCCAATGGACATAAGGAGAAGCAAATTCTAAGCGTCGACTCAAACAAACACCAATAGGTAAGCTCCGACAGTCATGGGGAGTACATAAATACAAATCACCAAGTAGAAGATGACATGTAGTTAAAATTAGGGATCTATGTAGGGATGAGCCTGGGACGGGCATGGGCCGGGCCATACAGGGCCCATGCCCGGGCCCATTTATGGTTATGGGCTTTGGACCGGGTCTGGGCCCACTAAATTTTTTTGAAGGCCCAAGCCCAAGCCCAGCCCAGTTGTTGTGGGTCAGGCTTGGGCCGGGCCGACCCATAATATCTCAAAAATTGTCCGACATCTAAAGTTAAATACCATGTTAGATTATACTCTTCAAATTGATTTCTAAGAACTTTTTTCGCAATTGTCATCCTTATTAAAAACTTAACATCAATGTCAATATCCAATGTAACTTACAACAAATGAATGTAAAATAACACATACTATTATGAACATAAAGCTTGAGTTGAGAACTTGAGAGTATCCTTACAGTGCAAATAGTGAAATTAGGGGGCGAGGGCTGAGCGGCGAGGACTAAGAGGCGCGGGAGGCGAGGAGGTTCTTTCGAGGGCTGAGTCGCGGGTGTACCTGGGGGAGACGAGGTGGTTGACGCAGGCAGCGACCAGCCACACGGGGGGGGGGGGGGGGGGGGAGGGGGTCGCTTGAGCGGGGGGGGGGGGGGGGGGTGCGAGGCTGAGCGGGGGAGGGTTTCTGGAATCGGGAGTAGATTTCGATTGGGGGGGTGTCGGGTGCCCTAGCGGCTAAGTGTCCAAAATTCCCTGACTAAGGCCCGCCAGGAGGTATTTCAGGCCTAAATATGGGCTTGTAAGTGGGCTATGCAATCGGGCTAATGGGCTTATATCTGGGCTGTTATGTGGACCGGCCTAACGGGCTTGGCCGAGCTAAGCCCGAGCATGGCCTAATTATTAAATGGGTCTAATAATTTGGCCCAAGCCTGGCCCATAAATAATTCAGGTTCAGGCTGGGCCGGGCTGGACAATGCTCATCCCTAGATCTATGCATCCATAATCATGTATGTTTTTTTGGTAAGTTAATCATGTATGTTTTAATTGATGTACTTATGAGCCTTCGTAACCGTGAATTAAATTGAGAACTCTGAATAATGGTCAACTCTTAGATGACAATCATTTGTTAATTTCCATTCGTTTTTCTATTAATTTTGATGGAATCTCAATTACTTACAATTTCCCCCTACCAAATGATGCTCATCCTCCTCCTTCCTCGTCCTCATCCCTCTCGTCCAAGCAATGTTATTGAAATCGGATCGGACCGGCCGGTTCAACCGGCTGGACTGGTAAATCGAGCATGGATCGATCCAGTTAATCTGTTTTCATGGTTCCGGTCAAAATTATATATATAACGTAAGATATTTCCATTATTTGTTTATTTTATATTTATTTCAAGTGTGTTTGAGTGCGTATTTTGTGAATGTTCTAATCCGTTCCTATTTAGTTACTCAATTCAATAGTTTTTCCTTACCAGTTTGGTTTAATCTAATTTTTAAAAATAATGGCATCATCATTCGGTTGAACTAGTTTGATTCCATGATCCAACCTTTTTGTTGGGATTTCCGGTTCAATATTCGGTTTGGTTTCAAAAACCTTGATTCTAAGTATTCCTTTATCAGTTGACCTTTATTTTCCTTCGTTAACCTCCGGATTGAGAATAAAAAGTCTTGAGTCCAAGCTTGGCATGCAGGTGCCGGAGCAAGCTTTCAGAGGTCGGAAATCGGAATCCACCAGTGTCAAGATACACTCAGTCTATCACGATATATCCTATTGTAGACCAAGATCTTCAACTAAGCATTTCAACCATCATGCCTTCCATTGTGCTACCTCTATGCTAGTCAAAATAACTAATGATTGTAAACTAGTATTTTAGCTATTGACAGAACTATGTAAAGTAAAGATATAGCCAATCATTCATTTCATTCCATCAACATATGCAGCATAACTTGAATTTAGATATCCAGTAGCCAAATATTTTGAATAATTCTATAAATGAGGCCACTGTTAGATGTTCCTTTCAGATATCAAAAATTTAGCTTGACTGCCTATGCTCCTTCGATGGATTTTTGCTTGAATATGCTAACCATTTTCATAGCATGAGTGTCTTGTACATAGCGCGCACACACATATATGGTTAAATGGAGCTACTCGCAGGGGAAAGCCAACTTGACGACCCCCACTCTCTTTTTTTTAAATTTTGTAAGGTATTTTCTGAAAATATCTGAGAGTATTTCGTCCCCTAGATGACAACATATTGTCAATCAAATTTTATGTAAAACATGCATTCCTAACCCATCCATCTAATAAGGGTCAATTTCATAACGTTAAATTTGACAATCTTGATGGATGGTTTATGAATGAAAACATGTCATCATATAGTGATCTATATCCCCCCATGTATTTTTGAAAAATACCTTTAGAAATAAAAAAATAGGACGAGGTAGCTGAGTTGGCTCCCCCTAGGGGCATATACATTTTACCCCTATATATATATAAGACCCGTAGTTGCACTATCGTCATGTGCTTTGATGAACCAGATTTTTACCACATTAATAATCGTATTTTATCATAGTATAGGTGGTAAAAATGATTCAGCAAAAACCACACTTTCGAATATGTGGAAGTTATTTTACTTGGCATGTATACCAATGTCGAACACAGGGACACGAGCCTCTTAGTCTATTTATCGAAATTATTATTTAATTAGTGAGTGATTATCTACTAAACCTAGGTCTTCATGCAGATGTAAAATAATATGCAGATAAAATAATGCAAAGACAAGTGATGTATGTATTTTTGTTTGGTTTTAATTGCAATTAAAAGAAACGCCATATGAATTATACGCATGCAGATATGTATGTGTAAATATACCCCAAATAAATAAATTATTGAGCAATAAAATGGGAGTTGATTTCAACGACAAATGGAGCATCAAAATTAAGATCAAGCATCTATTAATGGTAAAGATTTATAGAGCAAAAGACACTATATACATCAAATATTATAACATTTAATTAAGTATCAAACCATGGATTAAACTTTGCCATTAAATAGAGAATGAAACAAGCTTCAAAATGAAACGAAATCATGCAATTTAGAGTTAAAATGCTCAAGATATAAATAAAACAGTGTTAGAGGTATAAATCCAATAAAATGCATGAAAAATAAAGATAATTATTACAAATACATCCTTAGATGGACTATTTGCAATATCCAAACTTAGAGGGGCCCAAATATAAATTTTTCAAATGCACCAGTGCCTTTTTGTAATTTCAAATAACCAACAGGGCTTCTCTATAATTTGTCCAGGCGTGCACGTGAGACACGTGTGTCTGGACCTAAGTGTGATTCCAAAGAATGACAGGGTTGTTTCTGCAAATTACACAACCCCTCATGTGCGGGGCATGCAAGGGGGCTAGGCTCGGGAGGCGACAGCTTCGAGGGGACACGTGGCATGTCCCAAATGCTTCGGCGATTGGCTAGATGGATCTGAGCTTGCAGGCTCGGTGGGTGGCGTGGCCGCTTTGGAGCCATCCAATCGTGAGGATCGAATGACATCTGTACACTCATCCTCCTCCTTCTCCATCGCACGATGGGCGACAATATCTACACTCCGACGAGGCACGCAGGACACCGCCTTGCTCCTCTAGGCACCCTGAAGATAGAGGATAGATCACGAGGTGTTGTCATTGAAGCTCGGATGACGGAGGATAGCTGGAGTGATCTGGATCGTCGTTGCAATGAGAGCTCATCAGAGGGGGATTTTTAGAACTAGGCTCCGGCAAAGGTCCAACCATTGAGAGAAGACGTGACCTACAAGTGTTGGTTCATAGCTTAAGCATGAAGTGCGTGCGAAGTGGAGCGAATAGAGGGTTGTGGGTGGTCGGAGGTGGATCCCTTGATGGGTTCTTCTCAAGTGTGCCTGAGAAGAAGGAGGCGGAGTGGAGAGGGGTTCTGGAGAAGGGAGAGGGTAGTTGGGAGTGTTGGCGAAGGTGGTGGGTGTCCGATGGAGGTTAATAGATGATCAGGTGGTGGTGGAGTCGGTTGTAGACAACGGATATATTGAGAGAAAAGTCAAAGAAAATAAGGGAGAAGAAGAACCTGGAGATCAGAAAGGAAGAAGGCGGTCGGAGGCTTGTGCTGAGCTCGTTTGAAGCTCGGGGTCTTTGCTCAAATCCGATTAGCCATGCTGGAGAGCTCGGACGGCAAAAGAAGTTGTCTTTACTCGGTCGGAGCAACCGGGGATCTCACAAGGGTTGCGTGGTCGTTATCGCTTCAACAACCACCCTCTGCAGTCATCCAAGGGCGGAGGAAGTTGGGCCTCTGCCTGTGGTTGGTGGATGATTAGTGACGAGGGGTGGAGGAGGTGTTTTATAGGTGGGGTCCATGTGTTACGATGGTGAGGATGTGTTTTACAACAACCGACGTGGATGTGTGGAGTGATGGGGAGGCTCATAGATGGAGGCGCAAAGATGGCAGAGCTTAGGGCTATGGGAAATGGTTATTACGAAGGAGGAGGGTGACTAAGGTGGGAGCTAAAAATGGAAGGGGCAGACGGGGTCGTGAGGTGTAACGGCTGAAGGGGAGTGAGCTGGAGGTAGGCGACGAGGCCTAGATCGTTGGATCATGTGGTCCAACGGTCAGGATGGAAGTGCTAGCGAATGGTGTAGATTAGATCAGAGGTTTGATCAAGCAATGGGTGTTTAGGTGCGGTGAACGGTGGGGATGGAAGTAGGGGTTTCATCCAACGGCTTGAAGAGGAGAGGTAGCGTGGTGTGTACGGAGCCATTAGATTGGTAGTGAACTTGTGGTCAGGACGAGGGCGGAAGGGAGCAGTTAAGATGACATCTAGAGATGAGATATGATGGCTAGAAATGAAGCGGAGAAGAACAACCATGACAGGGTGGGGTAATTGGTGATCAGGCGGCCAATGGAGTGATCGGGTGGTAGAAGGAGAGAGGGGCCACGTGGGCAGAAGGCGCCACGTGGCCCAAACAATTATTCAGAAAATGTAAAAAGAATTGAAAAATTAAAAAGAAATAGGAGGAAGCAAAATTAGCAAAAAGTCAGAACATAAAAGTTGTAGATCTCAATGAGATCTACAAGTTTTATTTTGAAAAAAAATCAAAAAGGGGTTATTTGTACAAAGAAGAATTTTTGTAAGCATTTTTAAAGGGTAAAAACAATGTGTTTCGTGGTTTTGATATTTTTATCTTTTTAATTTCTTTTTGAAACCAAAATAAATACATACAATAGAAAGTAAGGAATAAGGGTTAGTAATTAAATATAATTAATTAAGATTAGAAATTTAGTGCTAATTATATACATATTATAAGAATAGTTGATATTAGCGGATTAATAGTGGTTTTTATTGAATTATTAAAGTTAGGAGAATAATAGATAGATTTTAGCATGATGTACCTGAGATTCATCATACCTCTATAATTAAACTATGCCCGTCCTCGAGCATCTAAAGAATGAAAGAGTCAGATTAATTCCTGATAGTGCTTGTGAATTTTCAAGGCTTAATTTATCGAGGACCCTTAATTTGAGTGACCCCTAACATTCTAGGCTCAACCATGCTCTAGTCAAAAGGAATCCAACTTCTCTATTTATCAGACTCTCTGTTTGTACATAAAATATAAGGATATGATAATTAATGTACTGCAATCATGAGAGTTAAGTTGAGATTCACCCAAGGTTCCAGTGCAGAAGACACTCCTCTAGACCTAAACCTTAACACTAGGGAATAAGTCGGTTCTTGCTTCATCAACCGACTCATTAGTTTGTCAGACTTGGTAGTGTAGATGGACGGTCAAATGATGGAGGGCATAGAATTGTGTCTATTTTTCTCTCCCTCACATTGGAAAAAGGGACCTCTCGAGTTCCTCATTACTCAATACATGTAGAATTTTGTTTGTTGATCAATGTGTCCGTCAAGAGAATTCAGAGTCATCTGCACTTGTTTTTCTGGGACACCGAGGTGTGTCTCTTTTGAGTATCCAAGATACCTTCGACACCCAGACTTGTATCACTATACGATGCAGAGCCCTTTTTTGGTGCTAACTGATAACGCGGCTAATTCTACAAGGGGTCACCGTGAATAATATAAAAAGTGTCGCTAAGGCGACCGCTCGCAGAACACCCGGTTAATCAGCAATTAACCCACAATGAAAGAATGAAGAAATTAAGTCCAAAAAGAGATGTGAATTAATCTTTATTACTCTACCATGAAATGTACAGTGACAAGCATGTAGAGGTCGAACCACAGAGAGCAATACAAAATACCATAGCCTACATGTACTACAGAGTCTTCCTTGTGTGAAGTGGGTTTATTTTTATTTTTTATTTTTTTATTTTATATTTTATATTATTATTATTATTGTAATTATAATATAGTCATAATATATATGTATATATGTAATATAAATATATAAAGGTATATATATTCCTAAAGGGTTAGTGTATAGTATATAATATATACATTATGTACCGAGATATATGTAGGTGATGAATACTCATTCATCACTCTTTATTCTTATATTTTAGCTACAAAAACCTTTGCAAATGCATATAGATATGTGTAAATAGAAATAATTACCAAAAGCATGCATTGTGTAAAAACCTATAATTAGCATGTTTTTGTGCAAAAATAAAAGAATAAATATTAAAAAGAAAAGGAGGGAAATATTTAGAATAAATATTGAGCAACCTAACCCAAGGGAGGGCTCAACATGGGCCTGACCGCATAAAAGCCAAAGTAGAGGGAGATAGGGGCTCATGTGTGTAAATATTTATATAAATAAAATAAAAGTATTTTCCTCACAAAAATAGGCTTGTAAATATTTGTATATATTTATAAATATAAAATCAAAATAAAAATTTAAAAATTTAAAAAGAAAACAAAACACCTCTTGTATAGTCATCATGTACATAGAACCACCTTTATATTTATTTAGCCTTATAAATAAATAAAATTAATTTCTAAAATTTTTGTAAATATTCTATATTATATAGTGTAAATAAATAAAATAAAAACAATTAAAACAAAAAAATAAAAATAACAGAATTAAAAACACAAAAATATCTTGTAAATATACCATGTATATAAATGTATATATTTATTTATTTCACCTATATATATAAATAATTAAAATAAAATAAAAATATCTTCTTATTCATTATTTTATAATATAAATAAATAAAATATAAAATGGGAATAAAATTGTATAAAAATAACAAATTAAAAATCAAAATTAAAAACCCTATATAGTGTACATATACCTATATATTACATATTATGTATATACCTTATTTTTATTTCGAAAAAATTATTAAAAATCACTAAAAAATAGAAAAAAATAAAATAAAAATATTTCATGTTTTAACTTTTTACAAATTCGGCCATTTGCTACCTTAATTTTCAATTCCAAATTTTAGCCATGTGGCCTTCACCCATTGACCCTGGGGGATGTTGACCGCCCGGTCAACTCCCCCCCCAGGACCACTTCCCACGGGTATGCTGCGCCCGAACCATTTTCTCGGATTTTTCCCATGCAGACCCGACTCCTTCTTGCCTAAACCCCGGGTCCGGATTGCTCACGCCATACCCGAGAACCTCGCCGGAGCCTTTGCATCGGGGTCTGCGCTCCACACTGCCCTACCCGACCACTTCTAGCCGGACCTGCACCCATATAAATCTCGAGCTCCACCACCTCATTCCTCATCTTTGGATCATTTGCTTTCCATCCAGTGACCTCCACTGTCTTGACGAGAGTGACAGCTCGCCCCTGAGGGTGTTACAGTGAGGAGAGAGCAAGGAGCCATCGATCCGACGAGCTTCAGCCGCCGCGCGCCGCCTGGAGGTAGCGCCAGAGCCTCGGGCCACGACGACCCGTGAGGCAAGGACCTAGAGCACCAGCTGCTCATCCCCAGTCGACCCATCCATTCAGGTAGCTTAGATTCTTTCCCTTGTTCTTTAATTTCTAGTTTGCCCCAAATCGACCCTTCGCCGTTCTGCACCGATTCCGACCACCGCACCCATCGCCTCGATCATCGGAATCCCTCGTCACGTTCACTCTTCTCCCGCGCACCTTCTCCGCCCCTCCGTTCAACCCAGCT
Organism: Ottelia alismoides; assembly: GCA_037367405.1. Taxonomy (NCBI): domain Eukaryota; kingdom Viridiplantae; phylum Streptophyta; class Magnoliopsida; order Alismatales; family Hydrocharitaceae; genus Ottelia; species Ottelia alismoides. Next base: position 153,653 of record JAZKJV010010890.1, read on the forward strand.
CGCACAGGAGCTGGGGTTCGAACCCCTTCGCCGTCGCATCGCCGGGGTTCGCCCGCACCACCGCGCCGTCCATCTTCACCACCGCTGACAGGGTCGAGGCATTTTGCCCTCGACCCAGGAGCTCTTTGGTTACATTTTGCAGGTTCCAGGAAGGCTATCTGAGGTCTTCCCACTCGAGCACCGGAGCTCGACCTCCGCTGGAGTCGACAGAGCTCTCCGGAGCTCCGTTGATTCATCGGAGACATCCCACAGACGCGGGAGGCTAAGGCGAAGCTTCCTCGGTCATCAGAAGCCCCCGCGGAGGCTCGGAGCGCGCGTACTGGGCCGGCGAAGTTCGCCGGCCACTTGTTCTTCGAGAACCTCCAGCAGCCGTTGGATCACCCTCCAGCTCCAGAATCCATCCCAACTATCCATCTGAGGAGCGTCGCCACCGTTAGATCCAGAGGAGGACTGATCCGGACCGCACGATCGGAGGAAGGGGCACCCGCGATTAAGAGCCGTCTGATCTCCACGTGTCGCCTTCTCCGTCGTCGATCACCTGAGGGTTTAGCCACAGCATGCGAGGACCGTTCGATCAGCTACGTGGCACCCATCCGACGACCTCATTAATAAAAGGATAATTTATCCCTTAGGCCCTTCTGTTTATTTTATTTCGCATTTAGTCCTGTAAATACCTTAGTCAGTTATTTTTATTTGGTGTATTTGCACTCTGGACCCTGTCTTGTTTGCTATTTGCATTTATACCCCCGTCTGTAGTGTGTCACGTGCTTCGACACGTGTTTTTCTGGGATATTTGCATTGATGCCCTTGTAGTTCCTGGATGTTACTTAATGAATGAATCTTGTTAGATATTTGCATTTATACCCCTGTGCGTGGATTGGTTTGTGCATGTGCGTTTATTTGTGGGTAATTTACAGAAAGGTCCTCGGACTTTTGGTACCTGTTACCAATTAGTCCCAAAACCTTATTTTGTTTGCAAATAGGTCCCTGTGTGCCCCAGACATGCGCCGCGCGCGTGACTTCTTGGGAATTTTGCACCAGACCCCCTGGAACTTTGGATAATTGCGTACAGGTCCCTGTGCACTGTGCCCCTTCTTTATTTTTGAATAAAATAGCAAATTACCTCCAAATCCAACGAAAATTGGATACATGGCTCCTGCCATGGTGTAAAATTTTCGAGGATTTTTTAGGACATTTTTGTTTTCATTAAAAATTCAAAAACCTCTATTTTCTTCACTGTCTAGCTTTAAAAATCACAAAAAAATATTAAATAGTGTCTAAAAATTACAAAAAAATAGTTGACTATCTATTTTGATGTGTTTGATTTTCTAGTCAATTTTGGCTATTTTTCATTACTGAAAACCACTAAAAATCGAAAAACACAAAAAATCTTATAAAAATTCTAGTAAATCAATTAAAAATCCAAAAACAATAAAATAGGTGCCTAAATTTTCCTTATTTTCTTCTCTTCACAGGAAAATTACCTCCCAGCTATTTTGGGGCTTTAGATATTTTATCTAGGCCCTTTTAGCTCGGCTGGACAGTACCTTTCATTTTAGATACTTTTTTATTTTTAGAAAATTAAATAAACATCAGAAAATTCTCAAAAATTCACCAAAAAGACTAAAAATTATAAAACACATAAAAATATTTTTGTTTGAATTTTTGGTTGATTTTTGTTGCTTTTAATAATTTGTTGAAGTGTGTGTTTATTTACTTTTCCTATTTTCTTAATTCATTAAAAATCCAAAAAAATATTAAAAAAATTAAAAACCACCAAAAATATTTACTTCTTTTATTTTATTTCTCTTTTTGACTACTTCGTAGGCCGAGAGGCCAACCCGTGCTCCTTGTGTTCGACCCTGATCGCTATACCAGGTTAATCTAATAGCGAGACCGCTATCGCATTTTTGATCGATTTTATCTATCTTGGTGGTCTACTTCTTCTTGATCGACTTAGCCGAGTGATTGAGGTCGCGACGACCGATTGATACCTTTACCTTGATCATTTGGCGTGTTATCAGTAGGTAATATAGATATATATATATTACTTTATTTTATTTTTTTTCATTTTTTTATAATATCATATATTAATATATATATATATAGATACGCATTTTTTTTCTTTTTTATAGGGAATATATATACATAAAGGGGAGATAGAATATTTATAAAAATATAAAAAAATGGTCAAAAATTCAGAGTTAAAGCATTTTTGGTATTTTCATGATTTTTTACTATTTTTGTGTTTTTTGGGCATTTTTCAAAATATTTTCAGTATTTTTAAATAGCAAAATAAGGGAAAACAGGGAAATAGGGACTGGCTGTGAGAAAAATAGGATTTAAAAATAGCAATCAGCCACAAAATTTTTCCTCTCTAATTTTCAAATAAAGATAATAAAATATAGAAGAAGTAGGAACTGAGTTTATATTTTTCTGATTTTTCTTTGATTTTTTATATTTTTTTGAAGTTTTTGGTTATTTTTGAATTTTTAAGGTTTTCCTTTTGAGATTTTTAGGGATTTTTGGACTGACACTGAAATATGTCAAAATACACCTTAGGGAATTTTTTTGGAATTTTTCGAGGCCTTTTAATATTTTCTTTGGAATTTTATAAGCTAGATAGTAAATAAAAAGCATATTTTTAATTTTTAATAAATGCAAAAATATAAAAAAATTAAAATCCAAAAATATGGCAAACAAGGGTACACTAACAGGAGCTTATATCCATTTTTACAAAATTTTTCAAGGAAATATGAAGCACAAAATAAATGGACAAAGCGTACAAAAAATACATGGCCTGGCAGGGGTATTTTTGCAAATAAATTAATTGACAGGGGCATCCATGTAAAAATCACAATAAAAATGAATGTGTACTTTTATTTTCAGGGCCATTCTACATTTACAAAAACACGGCGGGGTTTAAGTGCAAATTTCACGCGCCTCACGTGGTTGCTGCACGTGAGGCACGAAGAGACTAAACTGCAAATATACAAACTCCAGGGGGCGTAATGCAAAGTATACAATTTATTTACAACATGACTTTTTATTTTTAGTATTAAACTATAAATACAAAAAGGCAGGGGGAGGTGTTCGAAGTTTACCCCCTAAGGCGCTTCATCCTGCGGTGCTGGGCGCGCCACTTATCCACGCGTCGCTCATCTGACGGTGGATATCGGTTCATTGATGAAGGGCTTGGATTAGAAGCTCCTCGCAGATCTGACGGTTGGCACGTGTCTTCATCGGACGGCTCCTGAGCGATCTGGGCCTCGCCTCCTGATCCAACAGTGCTGGAGCTCCCTGGAAGAACAGGGAAGAAGCTCGTGCCTGTCGAGCTTCGATCGAGAAGCTTGGGCTCCTCCAAGGCTCTCCCGCGCATCTGAAGTAGTCTGCACGTAGCTGGTAGCCTCCCGCGTCGTCTGATGGTGTTCTCATGGCTCCTGGAGGTCCGAGGCGCTCGGACGAGGTCGGTGAAGAAGGGGACCTCCAGGAACCTCTTCCTGGTTCGATTCGAGCCCAGATGGGCTCTATTCTTCGTTTGACCTGCAGAGGAAGAACCGGGGGCGAGAGGGCTACCTCCTCGACCCAGGGTTTTGAAGCTTCGCAGCAAAATCGAGTGGGGCGGAGGGGCTCCGACGAACGGCGGAGGTGGAGCCCCGATTCGCCAAGACCAGGGGTCCTGGGTTGAGCCAATGTGTGCGATCGATGGAGAATGCGTTGGGGTTTGAAATGGGCTGAACGTGGCGGTCGGGCACATGCAAGGCAACAGTGGAGAAGTCACCGGAGCTGAGCTCCAGCGAACGTCGAATTTTTGATTTTAAGCTACTATGATTAACTAAAGTCTAAACTAACATCTAGAATCGAAAACTAACATCAAAACCTAGCTAAAAAGCATAAAAAGGACAGCTCTTATACCTGGGGGCCACCAGGGAGCAGGGCGGACGCCGGAGCTCCGCCGCGACAAAACTATCCTTCCTCCGGCCGATTCGAGACGCTGGCACACTCCCCCTGTCACGAGGAACGTCCCAGGAATGGAATCAAGGCTTAAGGTTGGATTAAAATTGGCCAAATTCGAGGAAGGAGGCGGAGCTACTTATTTATAGACATTGGCATGGAGCCTTATTGACCGGCGATTATTACTTAATCCAATGAGTATCTGATCGATCCAAGTTATTGGCGGACATCATGGATAATCAGAGATCAATTCTTGTGAAGGAAGCGGGCTTGAACGATGGACGGGATGGCCGCAAAAAATGGAAGAAATCCAAGGAGTTGACAGTTCAGAGGCGCCAGACCTTGGATGGGACAGTTGACCAGGCGATCAACAAAGGCCGGCGCGCCATTGGTCCACGTCGGCCGCTAAACGCCAAAATAGAAAATTTGATCCTAAATTGATTTATTTAACCTAGCAAATGATTTATTTAGAATTTCTTTAAAGAATAAAAATTGTGTATTTTTTATGTAATATTTATTTGTGATTTTTATTGAATTTTTCGAAGTGTTTTATTATAGTTTTATTTTAATAAAGTGTATATGTGTGTATTTACATGTATTTTGTATCTTTTAATTTTTCATTTGTTTATTTTATTTTATTATTTTATTGGCTTATTTTATAAATTTATAATTTATTTTTGTGAGTATGGGGGTATTTTTATTTAATTTTTATGAGTTTATTTTCATTTTTAAATAAATAGGTATAGGTATATATAGGTAGCCTTGTAGGTCTTTTACCTATGTATTTTTGTACACTTAATTTGTTTAGTGTATTTTCTTGATTTTTATTTTGGATTTACATTTTTAATGGGTTATATGTATTATTTACATTGTTATAAAAATATAAAAGAAGAGAAAAATTAAAGAGTGTTTTCCTTCTTTATTTATATACATTCTTGGTCATAGGTATTTTGCCTACTAACTTGCATTAGCTTATTTTATTTTATTGATCCTTTTTAGTTTTAGTCTAATTTTAGTATGTACATGTATTATATACATTATTCACAAAATTCTAAAAATACAATGGGATAAAGATAATGGATCTTAAATATATTGAATATTTTAATCAGGCAGGTTGCCCAATGGGGGCCAAGAACCTAACTTTTGCATATGGACTCCAAAAATTATGAAACCAATTTTATTAAATAGTTCTTGGAAAGCTATATACAATTATGAGTTTGGGTGATTTGGAGTTTTTATTTGCAAGATATGGGTCTGTGAAGTTAAGATTTTTGCTTTTTATTTTGTGTATAAAATGTACACTGAGTATTATTTTTTACACAAACTCAATTTTGTAATTTTATTTACATTGTTATCTACAACTTTTATGAACAAGGTTTCTTTATTTGAGGAATAAATAATTATGTGCAAAATAGGTGTCAAAAATGCATAAATGCATGAATCAATGAGGTATTTATTGTACACTGGCCCTTATCTCCCCTTACTGTATTCCTTATCGACCAATACCATACTGGCCTTGGTCTCGGGGTTTGGGTCATAAAATATTCGCAATATTTTATTCCTTTTTCTTTTCTTCTCTTTATTCTATAATTTTGGCATTAAAAACCTTATTTTATGTACAATAAATAGTGAATGCTATTATGTACAATTTGATGCTATTCACATGCATTTGTTGGGGTTTTTGAGGCCAAAATGATAGAATAAAAGTGATGAAATGGAGATTCATCACTAACCCAACTCCTTGATCCTAATAGCGTTTGATCCAAGTGGACACTTTGAAATAGTTGTGAGCGCTCTCCTTTGGGTGGAAGCTCTTTGTAATTTGACTTTGTATTTGAGAGCTCTTTTCTTTCAATATTTCTTTTCTTTTCTTTTCTTTTTGGCTAGCTCCACTGCTTTTACCACGAGTTGGTGTACACTGATCAACAATTATTTAGTTTCATTACACCCTGGTACATATGTAAATATTAAATGATAGCATGCGAACTTGTTCACATACTGACTATTGTTTGCTAACACTCAGGTTTCTTTAAGCCTTCATTAACTTATCCCATCCTCGAGCATCATTAAATCAAATCTAAACTCAAATCACCAGTCCAAGTTCATCAAGTGATAACTTAACTCATCTCATCAATCATGCAGTTGTGAAAGTGATGTGTTGATCATATTCTTTAGAAGGTAGAGATGAAGACTGCAATATGGTGCTCAAATATTTCAAACTAGGGAAGTGTGGATTATTAAATTTAAAACCCTAATGACTAAGACTGGCTAACTCAGTCTCTCAAGATCTCAGAAATCAAGTGTCTTTAAATCCTCAAGCCTTGAGTGATAGTGAATGTGTGAAGAATACTCCAACTCCAGAGTTAATGAATTTTGTGATTTTTTATCTTTTATAAGTTTTTATGAATTTTAATTTTTAACTCTTTTTTAAAGAGAGATACCGACTGACCCAAGCTTATATGAATAGTTGCATCTACTTCCAGCCAGCATGGTGTAAGTACGGACCGTTAGACGTTACCGTGTTACTTGAGGACGGAGCCATAGACAGTCTCCTCTGAACCACCCACTATGCTAAGGGAGACCGTAGTTCCCTCACTAAAGAGTAGCTACTCATTTTTAAACCTAGTAGTCAGAGCCTCTACAAAATATTTTTTTATTTTTCAGATTTTTATGGAGATTTTAAATAAAGGTAATCTTTTATTTACAGAAAGTTAATCCCTCAAAGATTTTTACAAAAAAATTGAAAAATTAGTTCACCAGCATAACTATACCCTATCTCAAAAAGTTTTCAAAAATTTTAACATACGAGCTATGGCTAAAGTATGGATACAATAATATATGGTATACCCCCTTATACTTAACTTTTGCTATATCCTCATAGCGCAAGTGATATGAGGCCATAACTCCGGTCAAATATAAGGTGATATAAAGGATCTGACTCGGAGTTCCCCCCTATACTTAGGTAAAAAATGACCTTAATATAAGAAGACATGTAGAGGGAAGATGGATTGAGTGGGCCCCCTATACTTCGGATGAAAATAGCCTAAGTATCGGATGTGGAATTTGGGTTGGTGGATGCCTGGTTGTTAGGGTTAGAGGGAAGGGAGGTGAATTTATATATGAGAATGATGGAGATGGAGGGGTGATGAGTTTTTATTAATGAATATGAAGATGTGGGGGGGGGGGGGTATGCATTGTTATGGATGTGCGGGGGAGGGGGGGGAATATGTGAATATACAGAGATGGATGTGTGTGTGTGTGTGGGGGGGGGGGGGGTTAGATCATCGAGTGATCTGCTTTTTTTTACATATGCGAGCCCCTGCTAGAAATGCACATGATACAATTTTTTGTTGAATCTTGATTGAATCCTTCTTGTTATGACTCCTCGCAGCAGGAGCTCCCAACTCCATGCCTCCATATAGATCGAGCGTCCTCGGTCTCCATGGGTCCTGCTACAAAGAAATAGTCAGAAAAAATATCAAAAAAATATCAACATATGATGCAAATACAACACAATGGGAAGACCTGAAAATGTTCATATCACAAATAATTCAATAAAATTCAACAAACAAATAAAGTTGAACCGTGTCTTCAGCAACGATGCCATTTGATGAGGTGGATTTTACCACACTAGTAGTTGTATTTTATCGTAGTATAGGTGGTAAAAATGATTAAGCAAAAATCACACTTTCGAATATGTGGAAGTTATTTTACTTAGCAAGTATATCAAGGTTGAACACATGGACACAAGCCTCTTAGTCTATTTGTCGAAAATTTTTGTTTAATTAATGAACGGTTATCTTATAAATCTAGGTTTTCATGCAGATGCAAAATAATATGCAGATAAAATAATGCAAATACAAGTGATGTATGTGCAACTAAAAGAGATGCCATATGAATTATATGCATGTAGATATGTATAGGTAAATATACCCTAAAATAAATAAATTATTGATCAATAAAATGAGGGTTGATTTCAGTGACAAATGGAGCATCAAAATTAAGATCAAGCATCTACTAATGGCAAAGATTTATAGAGCAAAAGATACTATATATCATCAAATATTATCACCTTTAATTAAGTGTCAAATCATGGATTAAACTATGTCATTAAATATAGAATGAAACAAACTTCAAATGAAACTGAAATTATACGATTGGAGTTAAAATGCTCAAGATATGAATAAAATAGTGTTTGGGGGGCATAAATGCAAAAAAATGCATGGAAAAAGATATGAATAAAATAGTGTTTGGGGGACCTATTTGAAATATCCAAAATCCAGAGGAGCCCAAATGTAAATTTTCCAAACAAACCGGGGCCTTTTCGTAATTTCAAATCATCGATAGGGCTTCTCTATAATTTGTCCAGGAGCGCACGTAAGACAAACGCGCCTGGACCTAAGTGTGATTCTGGAGAATGCTAGGACTGTCTCTATAAATTACCCAACCCCTCACATGCGGGGCACGCGAGAGGGCTAGTATCGGGAGGCGGCAGCTTCGAGGGGACACATGGCATATCCGAGGCACTTCGGCGATTGGCTCGGTGACCTGAGCTTACAGGCATGGCAGGTGACGTGGTCGCTTCGGAGTCGTCCGATCGTGAGGATCGAACGACACCTGTATATTTATCCTCCTTCTTCTCCGTCGTGCGATGGGCGGAGATATCTAGACTCTAGCAAGGCACTTGGGGCTCCTCCTTGCTCCTCCGGGTGCCCTGAAGATTGAGGATTGATCCTAAGGTGTTGTCGTTGAAGCTCGGACACCGAAGGATAGTCAGAGCGATCTGGATCGTCATGGCGATGAGAGGTCATCGGAGGGGGACTCTGGAACTAGGATACGATGAAGGTCCGACCATTGAGAGAAGACATGTTTTGTAAGTGCTAGTTCATAGACGAAGCATGAAGTGCCTGTGAAGTGGAGCGAATGGAGGGCTGTTGGTGGTCGGAGGTGGAGCCCTTGATGGGTTCTTCTCAGGCGTTCCTGAGAAGAAGGAAGCAGAGTGGAGAGGGGTTCTAGAGAAGGGAGAGGTTGGTCGGGTGTAACATCCTTAAATCCTAATGACTAATTAAGCCAAGATGGTGAATCATTAGTGAGCTTTATGGAAATTAGAGATGCCATTAGTGGCTAATTGTGATAATTGTAGCTAAATGTGATTAAGTGGCTAAGTATGATTAGTAATGTGATTACTATTCATTGGTGGGCCTTAGATGCAAATAGGAGGAGTTGGTGGGGTTTATGTTGCAATTTTCCCAAGGATATAACCTCCCATAGGCGTCACCCCTTCCTCCCACTTCATCTTCTTCCTCTTGAAACCTTGGAGCTCTTTTCTCCATGGCTGAAAAATCCATGGATCTCCATCTTCTTTTTTAGTTTTCTCCCTCATTTCTCCACCAAAATTCGAGTTCTTGGGCTAAAATCAAAGCTGGTAAGGAGAGGATCTTGGATCTTACATTGTATGTAAGATCAAGGGCCAAAGAAGAGGAGGAATCCAAGCTTGAAGCTCAAGGTGTGGACAACCCAACATTTTTCTTGGAGAGTTCTTCTTCAAGCTTTTGAAAGCTTGATTTGAGGTACAAATTTAGCCCTTCTCTTGATGCCATATGTAGAGTTTTTACAACTTATATCCCAGATCTAAAATCAAGCCTTAGTTTTGGGGTTTTTGGTTGAAAAAAATTGAGAAAAATAGACTTATGTGCACGGTTTTTATTGTGGCCAGAATCTGTGTGTCTTCCTTTTAATCCAAGTTAGACATGTATTTTGGGATCTTTCTTGGGTTCTCTTGGGTAGAATAATATGTTGATTAATACCCCATTAAGGTAGACTGAAATCCATGGGGTTAAATACGAAATTGCATGTGATTTTAACATCTTAAAGAGGCTATACATGGACTGTCCACTGAAATTTTCAGATTTGTTGTTGTAAATGTTGGCCAATAACTTGCATGAATTGGGAGTCTTCTTTAAATTCCCTTGAGTAGATTTACTTACTGATTATGACCCCAATAAATTGGCTTAAAATTCTTGGTTTTAAATTTGAAAATTTAGGTGATTAGAAATGTTTTGGATGTTGACATATGCATGTAACTGAATGTGTCCAGATCTGTCCATGAACTTTAAGTTAGTGTTTTAAGATGCATTTGAGGAGTTTCTCCATGTTTCCTTGAGTGCAATTACTTGTTGGTATATACTCTTTCATATTAACCTTTAGTCCATGGAGTTGTTTTAGAAAAATAAGGAGTTTTGAAGAGTTGTTGACTACCTATATCCTACATGGCATTGAATGCCCAGATCTGTCCATGCATTTTAAATTAGAGTTTTAGGATGTATTTGGGGAGTTTCTTCATGTTTCCTTGAGTGCAATTACTGGTTAATATATACTCTTTCATATCAACCATTAATCCATGGGTTTGTTTTAGAAAAATGAAGAGTTTTTGAGGAGTTATTGACTACCTATATGATATCTCCACTGAATGTTCAGATTGGAGATGGTTGCCTTAGGACTAAGAACATACATGATTTTGACAATATCCTTAGACATCCTTTGGTGGATTTGACTATAGATATTTAGGGAATGTAATACACATGAAACCCATGTATTTGGATTGGTTTTGATGAAGATTTTGAGACTAATTTGGTTGCTGTCCATGAACAAAACTGTGACCAAATTCCATTGTAGAGTGCATGTTAATCAAACTTTTAGGCATCCTTTAATAAGTTTTAAAAACACCAAGTCTCCTTGTTTCCCTATATTGAAATGGGAAATCAATTAGTGATTTAATCCCAGTTAGGAGAGGGATTAGGATAGGATAATTTTCCTTAGGTTTGCAACCATATGCTTATTATACACATAGGTCTATGAGTGGAATAGATACATGTTTGGAGCATGTTATACTCTCTAACATACCCCTTTAAATGTTAGACCTTAAAGTAAATTAAACACCTAAATAGCATCTTTAAAGTCATGAAGTTGGGTGTGAACATAAAAGGACTAGATGCCTTGGATTATTATGAAGTATACACACACAATGACAATATTTTGGGGTGATAAAAAAGTGAATAGGGTAAATCTCTATTTGTAATCATTTTAGAGCATGCCTAGGATAATTGCTACTTATAAAGGTGGGCTTGAAACACCTATTATGATATTTAGAAATTTGGGGACGATCTTAAGGATACATATATATATGTAGTTACTATACAGGAAAATAAGACTATATGAACTTGCCATGAAGCAAGTCTTCCTCTAAGGAGTAGCCCGATCCTTGTAGGTTTTTCTGAATCTTTTGGGGCGTAGGAAAGAAAGAAGTTTCCGATAAGATAGCCAAGATCATAAGATTGATGTTCTTGAGTAGGAAATTAGAGAGAGACAATCGTATCAGGTCTGTATCGTCGACCTTGGATCAATAGAGGTTCTTATAGAACAAGTTCGGGTCTAGGACCGATAACTTGTAGATGTGAAACAAATCAAAGAAACCATAGACGCTTAGGGAGTAACATGAAAAAGAAATGGTGATGTCACATATGATCAGTCATGGAGAATGGTGCTCCGACTGTGCGAGGGCGCGGTGACCCTCACCTGAGCAGGAGATGAGGTCGCTCAGGCTTGGGTAGCGGACATTGAAAGCATGGGTCTAGGATCCCAATCTTTTTACGTGTTTTCTTCGAGCCGGCTCGGGTTTTACGCTTCGTTGGGATCCATGAGTTGTCTAGACTATTCCGCTGACTCGTTGGTTTTTCTTTGAGAGCCTAGGTTGGGGGTTCTCTGCAGTTAGTTACGAGCTCGTTTGGTTTTTACTTAGCTTCTCTCCTTCGGGAGTTGAGCAACGAGAGAGGAAGTCGGGTCCGGCAGGCTTACCTCTTCTCTTTCCTGCCTCCAGTGGCATAGTAGTCGTACTACCACTGCCTTTCCCTTGGACCACACTTCCACTGGGATTGGCGAGAGCAGACGAATCCCTTCGGGGGTTTCCTCACCGCTATAATTATTACTCTTCCACCAAGTTGTGCTCTGGTGATGGGATTGTGATTAAAAGATTTGTGACATTTCACCAATTGCCCTGTTAAGATGAAGTTTCATCAGTAGACATTGATGTCCCATAAATACCTTTCCACTATGTCGTGCACTGGTGATGGAGTAGTGGTCAGTAGACATCAATGTCACCATTTGTACCTTTCCGCTATGTCGTGCACTGGTGATGGGGTAGTGGTTAGCAGACACTGATGACTTCATTATTACCTTTTCACCATGTCGTGCACTGGTGATGGGGTAGTGGGTAACAAACACTAAGAACTTCATCAATACCTTTCTGTCAGGTTTATGACCCAGTGATAGGGTAAGAGATATGTGATCTTTAGACTTTTCCGCTATGAGACTAATGACGATAGTACTATTAGTCGAGACTAACGAGGAGTGAATGTTGAGAGAGAGTTGTGAGTACACGTACACCTTCGGGAGCGAGCTTTCACATGTGTCGACCAAGGATCAATGTGAGTTGAGAGAACAAGCTAGAAGGAGTGTTGGGAACTTAGTTAGGATGCAAGACACCATCGCATGCCTACGGAGGCACCCCAACCCTGAGGCGTACACCATACCTCATAGTCATAGTGTGAGGTTCAACCTGGACTTTGAAGTCCTACCCGGATATCGATGTCCTAACCGGACCAAGACCACAGACTTACTTCTAGGCTTGAGTTGTTGTTGGTTAGTTCCATTGATCGAGGGAGACACAGTGTGGTAGTGAGCGAGTGTGTTCTTGTTAGACTTCTGAAAGCAAGTAAATAATTTAAAAGAATCTATTAACCCACTTTTACTTGCTAGCTTCTTTTGTCCACTACAGTTACCTTACTGTTTTTCTAGCTGTGCTAGTCTTTGCTTACTACTTTCCTTAGTAGAACTGTGTAGAATTTGTACTCTACAACTTTGTGACAGATACTTGCTTGTCCTTTTTCTACTATGGCAGGCAAAGGGCCTGCGATCGAGTAGCTGCCGTACTTGGGGCTGCTGTTGTTCTTTTGGTGCTGACACTTACAGAGCAGATAATCTTTTGGAGATCATTAGATAGTTGTTGGGTGTGTTATCCTCTGTAGTGTTATTTTTGGATACATACATGTATATTGAATGTTATGAAACTTCAGCATGTATATGAATGAAATGAATATGAATGGATATCGTTGTTGTTCAGTTCTGGTGTACTACTTACTTCCGCTTTTAGTTTGCTTGTGATTGCTTGCTTAGCTAATTAAATCTTGTGAATGTAATGTTTAAAAAAAAAATTTCCCCAGGTTTTCATAAGCATGAGATTAACTTAAGCTTGTTAAGTGTGCAAATGACGTGTTTGACGGGTAACCTAAGGTCCTCGGGAGGACTGTCGTCACAGGTTTGGTATCAGAGCAGAGTTACCCTGATACACGCATTCGCATAACTTAATAGCGAGAGTCTTCTGATTTCTCATGAAGCCGAATGGGAAATTTTTTTGACATTCAAAAGATTTATGTAACCACAAGTCACCAGAACATTTCATTCATATAAGTATCCCAAGAGGAGAAATAGTACAACTGATTATTTCCTAAAGTGTACTTAACTATGCTATGATCCAATACAGGAAGGATCGGCATGGCACCCCGAGTAGCTCGCGATCAGCCAGGAGAGATGGCACAGGTACTAGCTGCACTCGCTGATATGCGACAGAGACAGGATCAGATACTTGCCCAACAGACTGAGTTGGCTGAGCGCCAGACTGGGATGGAGCTGAGGATGGAGGAGCTGTCTGACTCTTCATACCACCCATCCAGGGATGAGTCCGCTAGAGCCGAGCATCTATTCTCTGAGGAGATTCACCAGCATACTGAGGCAGAGATTCCGAGGGAGTCAGGAGCCGACAGAGCTGAGGTAGGCCAAGGGCCTACAGCAGGAGTAGAGGTCACAGGGTTTGTTCTTCCTACTGCACCGAGACACCATGATGTCTTCACATCCTACCAGAGAGCTGGAGTACCCAGGTTCCAGGGCACGGGTACATCTGACGAGGCTGAGCAGTGGCTCAGGACGGTGACGAAGGTGTTCAGGATGATTCAGGCACCACTAGAGTCGTGGTTACCTTTTGCTGAGTTCTCCCTTACTGGGTTTGCAGAGCGCTGGTGGGAGGCTACTGTGTCTGAGATGGGACGTGTGCCGACTTGGACAGACTTTGAGACCCACTTCAGAGGCCACTTCTTCTCAGGGAAGTGGAAGGAGACATAACGCAGGTTGTTCGCAGAGCTGAGACAGGGGAGGATGATAGCGCGAGAGTACTTTGTGCGCTACACTGAGTTGTCACGCCACACATCTTCTGCAGCTGCTTTTCCAGAGGAGAATCTGGAGAAGTTTGTTCGTGGCATGAGGGAGGACGTTCAGGAGAAGTTGGTAGGGCTGAGACTGACTACCATTGCTGAGGTGACTGACGCAGCAGAGCGGATTGAGGACGTCCGTGAGAGACGTTTTGGGAGTACTTTTAGACCGCCACCAGTACCACTGAGGTCGTCTGGGCCTATTCGGCGACAGTTCCAGCCACAGCGGTCAGCACGACGCTTTCGTCTGACAGGGACGGTTTCTTCTGGCAGTGTTCGCTCGACCCCCACGACTACTTTGGGAGGAGCACTGGCCAGTAGAGGTTTTGAGGTAGCGCGGCCATCTGGATCGCAGAGGTTTGGAGCACAGAGCGCGAGACCCGCAGAGAATGCCGGTCCATCTTCTACGCCGAGCAGGGCGATCAGGTGCTACCAGTGCCAGCAGGTGGGACATATCAGGTCCCAGTGCCCACAGCTACAGACTCCACCACCTCCACCTCCACCGCGTTCGAGAGCTACCGGGAGGAGCTCCCAGTACAGAGGTCAGCAGAGACCAGCTCAGAGCGTAGCAGGATCCAGTGCCGGATCTATACGTCAGGGACAGATTCACGTAGTTACAGCTGAGCAGGCACGGTCCGGTCACGGTCGTGAAAGGTATGGTTTCAGTTTCAAGCCATCTATTTCACGTGTTGTTTGATTTTGGTGCTACCCATTCGTTTCTTGCTGTGAGGCTTCTAGCCACATTGGGTAGAGTCGCGGAGGACGTAGATCCTCCATTTCACATTCGAGGGCCTGGCGGACAGTTGTTCGTGATTTCAGAGATAGTTAGAGGGTTACCAGTGTCCATAGGCGGTCACGAGATGACTGCGGACTGCCTTCTACTACAGCTTGTTAAGTTCGACATGATTTTGGGCATGGATTGGTTGTCTACACATCACGCCTTAGTCGATTGTTACAGGAAGACTGTTGTCTTCAGGATCCCCGGCTTGACAGAGTTCACTTTTGAGGGGACATTGCAGGACTCTAGGATGGAGTATATTTCAGTGCTGAGAGCACAACGACTGGTTGATCAGGGATGTGACACTTTTCTGGCCTTTGTTCAGGAGGTTGCAGATAGAGAGCCGATGGCTCAAGACAATAGAGTTGTGTCAGAGTATCCTGATGTGTTTCCTGAGGAGTTACCAGGACTACCTCCAGTTAGAGAGATCGAGTTTGAGATCTCGCTACTTCCCGATACACAGCCGATCTCCATGGCTCCGTATCGCATGGCACCCGCAGAGCTGAGAGAGCTGAAGGTGCAGCTACAAGAGTTGCTTGACTTAGGCTTTGTGAGGCCGAGCACTTCACCTTGGGGCGCTCCTGTACTCTTTGTTCGGGAAAAGGATGGAACCATGCGGTTATGCATTGATTATAGACAGCTGAATAAGAGGACGGTGAAGAATCGTTATCCTCTGCCACGCATTGATGATCTATTTGATCAACTACAGGGATCTTCGGTGTTCTCGAAGATCAACCTCCGCTCGGGTTACCATCAGTTGAGGATTCGGGAGACAGACGTCCCGAAGACAGCCTTTCGGACACGGTATGGCCACTACGAGTTTGTAGTGATGCCATTCGGACTGACGAATGCCCCCACGGCATTCATGGACATGATGAACAGAGTATTCCGTCCTTACTTGGACAAGTTTGTTGTGGTGTTCATAGATGATGTGTTGGTTTACTCGAAGAATGAATGGGACCATGAGAACGACTTGAGAGCAGTGCTTGGTACCTTGAGAGAGCATAGACTGTATGCCAAGTTGAGTAAGTGTGAGTTTTGGCTACCTCAGGTCTCATTCTTGGGACACATCATCTCAGGAGCAGGAATCGCAGTGGACCCTGCGAAGATAGATGTTGTGATGTCTTGGGAACAACCCAAGACAGTGACACAGATCCGCAGTTTTCTTGGGTTGGCAGGCTATTACAGACGCTTTGTCAGCAACTTTTCGCGGATCGTACTACCTTTGACGCGTTTTGACGCAGAAGGGAGTACCTTTTGTTTGGGATAGTTCGTGTGAGCAGGCCTTCAGGACATTGAAAGAGAGACTTACTACAGCTCCGATTCTTGCTCTACCATCAGGTACACAGGACTATGCGGTTTACACAGACGCGTCAGGTGATGGTTTGGGAGCAGTGCTGATGCAGAGGGGGCATGTGATTGCCTATGCTTCGAGACAGTTGAGACCGCATGAGCGGAATTACCCCACACACGATCTTGAGTTGGCGGCAGCGGTCTTCGCTTTGAAGACCTGGCGTCACTACTTGTACGGGGTTAACTTTGAGCTCTTCACAGACCACAAGAGTCTGAAGTACATATTTGATCAGAAGGAGCTGAACATGAGGCAGCGCAGATGGTTAGAGCTGCTGAAGGACTACGATTGCACGATCTCTTACCATCCCGGTAAGGGAAATGTGGTTGCAGACGCCCTTAGCAGGAGAGCGCACACGGAGGGTACGGTGAACTGTCTATACACTTGGGACTTACTTGCAGCACTGATGGATTGGCATCTAGAGGACGGTGCGTCTTCTCCCATCTCCGTACCTCCTAGGTACAACAGCCTTTGGGACCGTATTGTGTCCGGTCAGCAGACTGACCCGTGGATTCGCGACAGATACATGCGGGCAGTGAAGGATGAGTTTGACGATTTTGTTGTTGCAGAGTCTATTCTGTGGAAGGCAGGTCGGGTAGTGGTTCCCAACGATGAGCAGCTACGAAGAGACATACTTGACGAGGCGCATTGTTCGCATCTTTCCATTCATCCCGGCAGTACGAAGATGTACCACGATCTTCGCCGACATTTCTGGTGGGACGGGATGAAGAGGACGTAGCTGGGCATGTCAGCAGGTGTTTGACTTGCCAGATGGTGAAGGCAGAGCATAGACGACCACCTGGATTACTGCAGCCTCTCCCCATTCCTGACTGGGAAGTGGGAGAGCATTTCGATGGACTTTGTTACAGGATTGCCAAGGACACCAGGAGGCCATGATTCCATTTGGGTCATTGTTGACAGGTTGACGAAGTCAGCCCATTTTATACCTGTTAGCATGACCTATACACCTTCTCAGTTGGCCAGATTGTACATACAACACATTGTGAGGTTACATGTGATGAATACCCATTCATCACTCTTTATTCTTATATTTTAGCTACAAAAACCTATGCAAATACATGTAGATATGTGTAAATAGGGTCAATTAGCAAAAGCATGCATGTTTGTAAATATAGATAATTAGCAAGTTTTGTGCAAAAATAAAAGAATAAAGATGAAAAAGAAAAAAGAGGGAAAATATTTAGAATAAATATTGAGCAACCTAACCCAAGGGAGGGCTCAGCATGGGCCTGACCGCATAAAAGCCAAGTAGAGGGAGATAGGGGCTCACATGTGTACATATTTTATGTAAATAAATAAATAATATTTTCCTCATCCAAAAATATGTTTGTATATATTTTGTATATATTTATACACTATTAAAAACAAAATAAAAATTTAAAAATCAAAAAGACCAAAAATACCCTTACACCATGTACATAAACCACCTTCCCTATTTATTTACCTTATAAATAAATAAAATTATTTTCCACAACTTTTTGTAAATAATCTATGGTATATATTGTAAATAAAATAAATAAAAAGAAACAAAACAAAATCAAATAAAAATTACAAAATTAAAAATGCAAAAAAACATATTGTATACATACCTATGTATAGACCTATATTGTATATACCTTATTTTTATTTCCAAAAATTAATTAAAAATTACAAAAAATAGAAAAAATAAAATAAAAATATTTTGTGTTTTAAGTTTTTGAAATTCGGCCATTTAAAGGCCCAAAAAAATCAAATAAAAACTCAGGCCTTGGCGGGCTCTGATTGGTCCACGGGGGATTGTTGACCCCCGGTCAACACCTCCCCCAGGACCACCAGAGCCGGATCTGGTTCGCGAACCCATCTTCTCCCATTTATTCTAACCAGATCCGACCTCCATTTAGCCTAATCCTTGGTCCTAATTACCCCCCAGGAATCCGGGAATCTCGCCCGACATCGTTCCTAGGGATCCGTGCTCCATCGAGCCGGACCCGAGCTCCTCTTCCCGGACCTGCACCCACATAAAAGCAGAGCTCCGCCGCACTCCACTCGCATCTTTGGCTCCCCATTCTCACTCCCGTGACCTCCAGAGCAATCACCGAGGTGACAGCTCGCGATTGTACCTGTTGCAGCGAGGAGGAGGTGGCCGACCATCGATCCGGCTGCTTCGCGCCGCCGTGCTCCGCCACCCGACCGGAGCTCGAGCCTCAGGCCTTGACGCCCTTCGAGGCGACGACCAGGAGCTAGCCAAGCTCCATCCCAGTCTTTCGCTCCCCCAGGTAACTCTCTAGCCTTGCCATTTTGTTTAATTTGGAGTTACCCCCAAATCGACTCTCCGACGTGTTCCTCTGATTCCGGCCATATCGCGTACTATCTCGATCATCGGAGCACACTATCACCTTCGCCACTCCCTCACGCACGTTCTTCGCCCCTTCATCCAACCCAGCTCGCCCCGGAGCTGGGAGTCGAGTTCCACCATCCTCCGCTCGCCGGAGCTCGTTCGCCCCGATCCCTTGTTCACCCTCACGCCGCTTCTTCGGGTCGAGGCACTTTGCCCTCGACCCGCGAAGCTTTTGGTTCACTTTGCAGGTCAAGAGGGAGCCATCTGAGGCCCCCTCATATTCAGGCCAAGAGCTCCGCGCCGCCGACCTCGCCGGAGCCCCTCCAGGGCTCGGCCGGGTCATCTGAGGTCTTCAGCAGCTGCGGGACTTCATCACCGATCTTCTCCGATACTTGGAGGCAGCTGAGGAGGAGCCTAGCACGCACACGAGGCCGGCGAAGCTCGCCGGCTGAGTGTTCTTCCACCATCCTCCAGCACCGTCCGATGGCCCCTCCGCTCCAGTTTTGATCGTGTCCGTCCGTTCACCGAGGAGCAGCATCCATCCGATCATCCAGAGGAGCCATCCGGACCGTCAGATCAGAGAGAGGGAACCCACAGCACCTGACCCGTTGGATCATCCACGTGGCCCCCCTCTGCGTCGTCGATCGGCCACGTGCGGAAGAGAAGAGAAGCGCCACCCATTCTGAGCCGTCCGATCACCTACGTGGCGCCTATCCAGCCGTCGACGAATAAAGGGGTAATTTACTTAGGCCCCCTCGTAGTTTGCGTCTTTTATTTCTAGTCCTGTAAATACTTTAGTAGTTTTATTTACGTAGGGTAAATTGCATTCTGGACCTGGTGCTTGTTTGTATTTGCATGTATGCCCCTGTGTATGTGAGTCCACGTGCTTCGTCACGTGTTTAGTTGGGCTATTTACATCTTTTATCCTGTAGTTCTGAGGGGTTCTTGAATGAATGAATACTTTTTGGTAATTGCATCTATACCCCTGTGAGCCTTTTATTTCTACATGTGCGGATTTTAGTGGGTAAATTGCAACCGTACCCTTGGACTTTTTGGTACGAGTTACCAAAAGGTCCCAGGAGTTGGTTTTTATTACCAAAAGGCCCCTGAGTGCCCCAGGCACGCGCCACGTGCGTGTTTAGCTGGGATTTTTGCACCTTGGCCCCCAGACTTGCGGGTATTTGCACTTACGTCCCTATGCACTATGCCCCCTTATGATTTTTGAATAAAATATCAAATTACCTCCAAATCCAATGAGATTTTGATATATGGCACCTGCCATGGTGTAGGAGTTTTACGGATTTTTGAGGACATTTTTGATTTTATTTAGTATTTTTAAAAATTCAAAAACCTTCTTTTTAGCTACTGTCTAGGTTTAAAAATCCCAAAAAAATATAAAATCACCCCCAAAAATTCTAAAAAATTTAGCTACTGTTCTTTGTTTTTTGTTTGATTTTCTAGCCAATTTTGGCTATTTTTCATCACTTAAAAACCCTAAAAATCTAAAAACCCTTAATAACTCATAAAAATTATAATAAATAATCTAAAAATCCAAAAACAATAATTTTGGTGCCCAAATTTTCCTTATTTTCTCTAGAATACAGGAAAATTACCTCCAGGGCCCTCTGAGATCCTTAGATATTTTATCTTTGGGTTTTGGGCCTTGCTGGATAGTACCCTTTCTTTTTAGCACTGTTTGATTTTTAGAAAATAAAATATACCTTATAAAAATCCCAAAAATTCACCAAAAACACTTAAAAACTTAAAAAACATAAAAACCATTTTTCTTGAATTTTTGCTTGATTTTTGGTGTGTTAAATAAATTGCTCGAGTGTGCTTGCTTTTACTTTCTTTTATTTTCTTCACTTATTAAAAATCCTAAAAAAATATAAAAATTATTAAAAACCACTAAAAAATACTTTTCTTTGATTTTATTATCTTTTTACTACTTCGTAGGCCCTAGGCCAACCCGTGCTCCTTGTGTTTGACCCTGGGTGCTATACCAGGTTAATCTCATAGCTAGGACCGCTTGCCTTGATTGATTGATTTTATTTCTATTTCGCGGTTCGATATTTTTCTTGATTGAGTGACTCTGAGTGATAGAGGTCGCAACGACCTATTTAGTACCTTTACCGCGTTCGCTCGGGTCGCCCCATCAGAATGGCGCCGTTGCCGGGGAGCACGGCTTAGTAGTGTTGTTTTTATTTTTCGTTTTTATTTTCGCGGCTTTTCGCGGCTCTTCAGAGCTCGCGGCTTTTCGCGGCTTTCGTTTACAGTTTCTTTTTGTTTTATTTTGTTTTATTTTTATTTTCTTTTTATTTTTATTTTTGTTTTGTGTGATTATTTTATTTCCATTTTTGCACATATACCCTCACTTGTATTTTCTTTTATTTTTTCTCTATTATTTGATTATTCTTTCTGGACTGACCACTCTTCTCTGTTTCTTGCGAGGGCCCGAGGACCGCGGAGGCTACTTTCGAGGAGCCGGTGCAGCCGCGGCACTTGGAGGCGGCTTCTTTCTCTACGAAGCCGCAGGAGAGAGCGAGAGAGAGAGAGTGAGTGGGTGAGGTATTAGGATAGTTTTATTTTATTTTATTCATTATTATTGTAATAATACAGGACACTTCTGAGATTGTTTGGACACTACCGTAGCGGGTCTGTTTCGCCGAGCACCGGTGTGCTCGGGGGACTGATGAGGGCGTCCCGAGCGAACGAGGTAAAGGTATCCAATAGGTCGTTGTGACCTCTAACACTCGGGGTCACTCAATCAAGAAAATCGAACCGCAAAATCAATCGAAAATCAAACAAAGCAAATCAAGCGGTCCTAGCTATGTGATTAACCTGGTATAGCTCCCAGGGTCGAACACAAGGAGCACGGATTGGCCTAGGGCCTACGAAGTAGTGAAAATGAAATAAAAATAAAAGAAAATGTTTTTTTAGAGGTTTTTATGAATTTTTATATTTTTTTTGGATTTTCAAATTATAAAGAAAATAAAAGAAAGTAAAATCTAGGCAACTTCAAAAATTTATTAAACACACCAAAAATAATGCAAAAATTAAGGAAAAATTGTTTTTATGTTTTTTAAGTTTTTAAGTGTTTTTGGTGAATTTTTGAGATTTTTCTAATGGGTAAATTATTTTCTAAAAATCAAACAGTGCTAAACAGGAGAGGTACTGTCCAGCAAGGCTTGAAACTCAAAAATAAAATATCTAAGAGTCTCACTAAGCCCTGGAGGTAATTTTCCTGTAATCTAGAAAGAATAAGGAAAATTTAGGCACCTTAATTATTGTTTTTGGATTTTTAAATTAATTATTATAATTTTTATGAGTTTTTGAGGGTTTTGCAATTTTTAGGGTTTTTAAGTGATGAAAAATAGCCAAAATTGGCTAGAAAATCAAACAACAAGCAAACAACAGTATCTAATTTGTTTATAATTTTTGGGGGTGTTTTTATATTTTTTTGGTATTTTTATATCTAGACAGTAGTTAAAAAATAGGTTTTTGAATTTTTAAAAATACTAAATGAAATCAGAAATGTCCTCAAAAATCCCTAAAATTTCTACATCATGGCAGAAGCCATGTGTCAAAATCTCATTGGATTTGGAGGTGATTTGATATTTTATTCAAAAATAACAACGGGGCACTGTGCACAGGGACGTAAGTGCAAATACCCGAGAATCTGGGGGCCCAGGTGCAAAATACCCAGCAAGTCACGCGCGTGGCGCGTGGCTGGGGCACTCAGGGGCCTATTTGTAATAAAAACCTACTTCTTGGACCTTTTGGTAACTGGTACCAAAAAGTCCAAGGGTATGGTTGCAAATATCCCACTAAAATCCGCACATGCGTGAATAACATGCTCCCAGGGGTATAAAAGCAATTACCAAAAAGTTTCTATTCATTACATAACAACCCAGAACTAAAGGAAAGAAATGCAAATAACCCTAAACTACACGTGACGACGCACGTGGTCTCATACAAACAGGGGCATACATGCAAATCTAAACAAACACGAGGTCCACAATGCAATATACCCTACGAAAATAAAGTTCTAAAAATATTTACAGGACTAAGACGAAAAAGACAAACTAAGAGGGGGCCCTAAGTAAATTACCCCTTTATTCGTCGACGGCCAGATGCGCGCCACGTGGAAGATCGGTCGGCTCTGGATGGGGGGCGCGTCTCTTCTTCAGCTCGGGGGCTCGATCGACGGTGGAGGCGAGGACACGTGGGAGATCGGGCGGTTCTGGTTTCAGGTACCTCTCTCCTCTGCTGCGAACGATCCAGATGAGCTCCTCGGAGTGATCGACGGTTGCTGCTCCTCGGAAGATGGACGGCTGAGATCAAAACTGGAGCGGAGGCGTCATCGGACGGTTCTGGAGGATGGTGGAAGAACACGACGCCGGCGAACTTCGCCGGCCTCGTGCGTGAGCTGTACTCCTCCTCAGCTGCTCCTGATGATCGGAACGGGTCCGCGGTGAAGCTCCGCAGCTGGTGGTGGACTTCGATGGCCCGGCCGAGCCCTGGAGGGGCTCCGGCGAGGCTGGCGGCGCGAAGCTCCTGGCTGGAATGTAAGAGAGGCTCAGATGCCTCCCGTTGGACCTGCAAAGCAAACCAAAAGCTTCGCGGGTCGAGGGCAAAGTGCCTCGACCCCAAGAAGCGTCGTGAGGGTGAACGGTGCGGCGGGGTGAATGAGCTCCGGCGAGCGACAGGTGGTGGAGCTCGACTCCCAGCTCCGGGGCGAGTTGGGTTGAACGAGTGGGCGAAGAACGTGCGTGGGGGAACGGCGAAGATGGTCGTGTGCTCCGATGATCGAGATAGTGTGCGTGATGGTCGGAATCAGAGGAACACAGCAAGGAGTCGATTTGGGGGTAACTTAAAATTAGACTAAACAAGAAGGAACGAGGGTTACCTGGGTGAAGCTGGAGACTATGCTGGAGCTTAGCTAGCTCCTGGTCCTTGCCTCAAGGGTCATCAACACCCGAGGCTCGAGCTCCGGTTGAACGTCGGAGCACGGCGGCGCGAGGCAGCCGGATCGATGGTCCGAGCACCTCCTCCTCTCTGCGACACCGGCAAATGCAAGCTGTCACCTTGCTGGTTGCGATGGAGGTCACTGGAGAGAGAATGGGGAGCCAAAGATGGAATGAGGAGGCGGCTGAGCTCGGGATATATAGTGCTAGGGGTCCGGCTAAATGGGAGTCGGGCATGAAGATCGGAGCGCGGATCCCCATGCAAACCTCCGGGCGAGGATCTCGGATGTGCGCAGATGGATTAGGACCCGGGGTTTGCGTGATTAGCAGGCGGATCGAGCAGGGAAAAAGCAATGAAATCGGGTCGGGCGAGCGGACTCGGGCTCTGGTGGTCCTGGGGGAGGTGTTGACCGGGGGTCAACAATCCCCCGTGGACCAATCAGAGCCCGCCAAGGGTGGACTTTTTATTTTATTTTTTTTTGGGCCTTTAAATGGCCGAATTTTCAAAAACTTAAAACACAAAATATTTTTGTTTTAATTTTTTCTATTTTTTGTGATTTTTAATTAATTTTTGGAAATTAAAATAAGGTATTTACATATTATAGCTATACATAGGTATATATACACTATATTGATTTTTGATTTTTGATTTTTAATTATTTATTTTTATACATTTTTATTCCTATTTTATATTTTATTTATTTATAGGATAAAATGAGGAATAAAAGGCTATTTTTATTTTATTTTTATTATTTATATACATGGGTTAATTAGTTAGTTATATACATGATATATACATGGTATATATACAAGATGTTTTTGTATTTTTAATTTTGTAATCTTTATTTGATTTTTGTTTTAATTCTTTTTATTTATTTTATTTACAAAACATAAAAAGGAATATTTACAAAAAGTTTTGGAAATAAAGAAATTTATTTACAAGGGGAAATAAATATAAGATAGGGGTTTATGTACATGGTGAAAGGTTGTTTTTAGGATTTTGATTTTTAACTTTTTATTTTGTTTTTAATAGGCTATAAATATGTACAAAATATATACAAGTATTTACAACATATTTTTGGATGAGGAAAATATTATTTATTTATTTACAAATATATACATATGTGAGCCCCTATCTCCCTCTACATGGCTTTTATGCGGTCAGGCCCATGCTGAGCCCTCCCTTGGGTTAGGTTGCTCAATATTTATTCTAAATATTTCCCTCTTTTTCTTTTTCATCTTTATTCTTTTATTTTTGCACAAAAACATGCTAATTATCTATTTTTACAAACATGCATGCTTTTGCTAACTTTTCCTATTTACACATATCTACATGCATTTGCATAGGTTTTTGTAGCTAAAATATAAGAATAAAGAGTGATGAATGGGTATTCATCACCCCCCTATACTATACTTTGCTAGTCCCTTAGCAAACACTTATTTTGAAAAAGAAGTGCAAAAGAAAGAAAAAGAAAAAGAAAAAGAGAATGTACATGGATCAAGGTTGATTATTAAACTTGCCTTCATTAAATTGAGGTATGGAGCTTAATCAGATCTTTGGATTATTGATGTGTCGGAACCTTATTTAGACTTAAGCTTAAAACCTAACAGCCTCCAAGTTCCACTATTCTATAACCAAGACTCCTCAATGCTCCAGATCAGAACAAGTCATCAATCACAAACCCTGAAGACCATGAATCTTTTCTTGTCCTGTGAAAGTGAGGTCTAAGCTCTCCACCTCAGAAATGGCAACTTGACAACCCTCCCCAACAAGGTAACTCTATGACCTCAATCTGGCCACTCTTTCCTCGAGGAGCGGGGTATTCCCTTCTAAGTTCAAGTACAACCGGCTCAAGAAGAGGGGGAAGAAGAGAATGGGTCAAGGCCAGTGTAGCCAAGTACCCTTGGGAGCTTGACCAGTGTAGCCAAGTCTCCCTGCTGCAAGCTACAACAGGTGGATCATGAAACCAAGCTTTGCTTATTGCACTTATATACATACTCCGGTGGGATTATCATTTTCTCTCAGACCCACCACTTTTTTGGAGTTCTTTTCTTTTTTGCATTTTTTTTTCGAGTGCATCTATACAACATGTACATGTGCAGCATATATACAAGGAGTTTTTCCTCTTGAGCCAGTAGACTATCCCTCTTTTGAAGCTTTATTGCAACCCACAACTCCCGTCGTTAGACTTCATGGCAACCAGACCAAGTTGAGACGCACTTCCTTCACTAAATGAAGAAGAGAGGTTCCGCCTAGAAGTACTACCCTAATATGCTACCCCAAGCCAAGGAAGACTGCCTCCTCACCACCTCATCCGTAGAGAGCTCGGTGCATAGTGCGGTTGTCCAAGTAAAGCCATAATCTATATGAGTCATGTGTTGTTGTTAAGTGCTCTACTTAGGCTCATTGAGATGACATGTGATCATAGCCTAGTGGACTCAAAGAATTAAGTCACCATGGACCTGAAAAGCCTTAAACCTAAGCCCTATAAGGTTCCTCTTAGAAATTAGGTGGATTAAGATCTTAATCAAGCTCCATTTCTCAATTTGATTCCAGGCTAGTTTAAGTGTCAACTATCATCCAAGGAAAACTATATACATATGTACAAAAAGATGCATATTTACACAAATTTTACAATCATGCAAAATTTTTGAAAAATGTTTTGAAATCATGAATGATGATGCATGAAGTGCAAGTTTTGCAAAAAGGTATTTACACACATTTACACAAGATTTTTGCAAACTTTGATTTTCAAAACATTTTGGAAAAATTTTGTACCATATACATAATTTTGATACAGAAAATATTTACACACGCTTTACACAAAAGATTTTTGGAAATCATTTTTACAAAAATAATTTGTACACTAGCTATGTATGTGCAAAATAAAAGAAGATTATGTACATGAAAATTTTTAAATTTTTGTGGTTTTTAGCCATTTTTATTTATTAACACACTCACACAAAGTACGAGTTATGGCTAAAGTATATATGAAATATATACACACCCCCCTATACTTAGCTCGAACGATGTCCTCAGAGTCAAGAGCGATGAAGAAGACATAACTCGTGCTATGTATAGGGAAGTGAAAAGGAAGGCTATACAAAAGGAGAATGAAAGGTCAAAAGGTTCTCGGGTCTTCCCCCTATACTTAGGATTAAATAATCCTAAGTATAGCAGGCTGTACACGAAGGGAAAACCGAGTGGAGAATGTACAGGGTCTACCCCCCCTATACTTAGGGTGAAATGTCCCTAAGTATAGGTAGCAAAACAGGGGTAGATAGAAACAAAAGGAATACCCAAAAGGTCTCACATCCCCCCTATACTTAGGGTAAAGTGCACCCTAAGTATAGCATAATCATGAGATGAAGAAAGGGATGTGGGACTAAGGAATGTGCTGATATGGACATCTGGATCTATGTACAGCGGAGGATCATTAAAGCTCAGGCGTGAGATGCATTAGATGTGAGTCAAAGACCACATCTCACGCAAAATGAATAGGGGCAATATCAACGACCCGCGGCTCATGATCTAGAAATGGTTTGAGCCGCTGGCCGTTCACTCGGAAGGTACTCTCAGAAGACAACTCAGATATGTCGATGCTACCGTTGTCGTGTACCTTCCGAACCAGATAAGGTCCTTTCCATTTGCTCTGTAGCTTCCCTGGAAATAATCTAAGCCTCGCATCAAACAACCATACTCTCTGTCCAATCTCAAAATGTTTGTGGCTGATATGTGAATCATGCCACTCCTTGACTTTCTCCTTGTAATGTAGGCTGCTTGTGAAAGCTGCATCTCTAAGCTCTTCCAGGGCAGCTAGCTCTGCCCTCCTCTGGTCTCCTATATCATCTGGATCCATGAGAATGTCTGTAACTGCCCAGAGTGACTTGTGCCTCAGCTCAACAGGTAGGTGACAAGGCTTGCCATATACGAGGTGAAAGGGAGATGTACCCAAAGGTGTCTTGAAAGACATCCTATATGCCCACAAGACCGAGTCCAAAAGCTGTGACCAGTTCTTTCGGTCAGGGCGGACGACTTTCTGCAGAATCGTCTTGATCTCCCTATTCGACACTTCGGCTAGACCATTCGTCTGTGGATGATACGGTGTAGCAACACGATGATCTATGCCGAACTCGCTAGCAAGTGCCTTCACCTGGTCGTTGATGAAGTGAGATCCCCCATCAGAAATGAGAACTCGTGGAACCCCGAACCGCGTGATGATATGCTTCCTCAAGAATCTGCAAACTGTCCTCGCATCAGCGGCTCGGGCGGGGATAGCCTCCACCCAACGACTCACATAATCTACGGCCAACAGAATGTACTCAAATCCCTGACTCTTAGGGAATGGACCCATGAAATCGATGCCCCATGCGTCAAAAACCTCACAGAAGTGAATGGGCTGCATCGGCATCATATCACGCTGTCCACAAGTGCCCATCCTCTGACAGTCAGTACATCTCTTCACGAACTCATCTGAGTCCTTGAAGAGGGTAGGCCACCACAAACCGGATTGGAGCACTTTCTGTGCCGTTCTCCTCCCAGAATGATGTCCTCCTGCCTCAAGCTTGTGGCAGTAAGTGAGGACGCTATGGTGTTCCTCCTGAGGAATACACCGACGCCAGACGCTATCCCCTCCCTCGTGGTAAAGGATGGGATCCTCCCAATGGTAAGACTTGGCCTTCGCGAGGAAGGTCTCAAGCCTCTGCCTGGGCCAATCTTGTGGGACTTTCCCAGCAACGAGAAAGTTCACAATATCGGCGTACCATGGAAGTGAGGCAATAGCAAGGATCGCCTCATCTGGGAAGGTATCTCGGATAGGATCAATCTGCTCAGTCTCCTCAGGCTGCTCTAATCGGGAGAGGTGATCCGCCACCACATTCTTGACTCCAGGCTTATCCTTGATCTCAATGTCGAACTCCTGGAGTAGAAGGATCCATCTAGTCAGTCTGGCCTTGGCATCCTTCTTTGCCATGAGGTACCTGATGGCGGTGTGATCTGTAAACAAAGTCACTCTGGATCCAATGATATATGATCTGAACTTATCCAGGGCAAACACTACTGCTAGCATCTCCTTCTCTGTGACCGTATAATTCCGCTGGGCGGAATCCAATGTGCGGCTAGCATAGTGTATAGCAAATGGTACTCCATCCCTCCTCTGTCCCAGCACTGCCCCTACGGCAAAATCGGAGGCGTCTGTCATGATCTCGAATGGGAGAGACCAATCAGGTGGCTGGAGGACAGGAGCCTCAATCACGCACTGCTGGAGAGTAGCAAACGACGAAAGACACTTGTCATCGACAAGGAACTCGGTGTCTTTCGTCAAGAGGTCAGTCAACGGCCGGGCAATCCTGCTGAAATCCTGAATGAATCTCCTATAAAATCCAACGTGCCCCAGGAATGACCGTAGCTGCCTCAAATTGGACGGCGGTGTGAGTTTTCTAATGACATCGACCTTGGCCGGGTCCACCTCCATGCCCCTGTTGGAGATGATGTGGCCAAGCACCGTCCCTTGAGTCACCATGAAGTGACTCTTCTCCCAAGATAGCACCAAGTTGTACTCAATACATCGCTGGAGTACCCGGTCTAGGCAGTCAAGACAGGAGTCGAATCCGTCGCCGTAGACCGAGAAATCGTCCATGAAGACCTCTAAGCAATCCCCTACCATGTCCGAAAATATCGACAGCATGCACCTCTGAAAAGTCGCAGGGGCGTTGCATAGCCCGAATGGCATGCGTCGAAAAGCGTATGTGCCGAAGGGACAGGTAAAGGTGGTCTTCTCCTGATCCTCAGGAGCGATGGCCACTTGGTTGTAGCCCGAGTACCCATCCAGGAAGCAATAATGGCTCTTCCCTGCCAGTCTCTCAATGATCTGGTCAATAAAAGGCAGGGGGAAATGGTCCTTCTTGGTGGCTTGGTTGAGTCTCCTGTAGTCAACACAAACCCTCCAAGAGGTGGGTACCCGTGTAGCAATCTCCTCCCCCGACTCATTGATCACAGTCGTGATGCCCGTCTTCTTGGGCACCACATGCAAGGGGCTGACCCACTTGGAGTCGGAAATGGGATAAATAAAACCTGCACCCCACCACTTCGATATCTCCTTCATGACAACCTCTCTCAAGTTGGGGTTTAGACGCCGCTGGAACTCACGCGACGGCTTCGCCCCATCCTCGAGATAGATGTGGTGGGAGCACACTGATGGATCAATCCCATGGAGATCTGCTACGCTCCATCCGATCGCCTTGCGGTTCTTTTCAAGAACCCCCATCAAACGGGATTCCTGCTCTCCAGTCAACTCAGCGGAGATGATGACTGGGTACATCTCAGGATCGCCCGCAAGGAATCGATACTTCAGCGAAGTAGGGAGCGGCTTCAGCTCTGGAATACTGGGTGCCGGCAAATCTGGCTGTGGAAGGAACTGTGTGAAAGCTGCAAGGTCTGCCAAATCTGCCTGGGAAAGTGAAAGTGTACTCTCGCAAACTGGGTCGGGAGAAGGCGGCTCAACTGCACTGTCTCTGCTCTGCTCTGCCTCTACCTCCTCCTCTGTAGGCTCGGGTGGACTTAGGTCTGGCATCTGATCATAGCAATCGGCCCAATCAGACTCTGAATCCGAGGGATCTGTATCAGAATCGGTGGCATCAGTACCCCCGGAAAGCAAGGTGGCATCAGCACCACCATCACTAATCACCGTGCTGCGATCAAGGACCGGCTCTGCTGCCGCAATGGTATCCTGAACCAGGTCTGTGCTCTCCAGACTCTCCTCTGCTATCATCTCTGCCTCAGCTGTGTCTGACAGTGAGAGGGTAGTCTGTGCCTCAAGGTCTGCCCAAGCTGCCTCATCATCTGTGATCACAAAATCACAGTCCTGGTGGATGTCTGGCTCTGCGTCTGTCAGCTGCTCTGAATCGGTACTCGCATCTGAGCGGGATCTGAATCTGGCTCTATAGTCCTCGACCGTCTCTATTTGTATACTCTCGCCCTGGACGCGAAAGTACACCTTCCCGCTATCATGATCAGTCACCGCCTTGGCTGTGGCCAAGAACGGACGACCGAGGATGATGGGGGTATCGGCCACCGATTCAGGGATCTCCATGTCCAACACTACGAAGTCCACGGGGAATTGCAGACCCTGAATCGTGACGATAACGTCTCGTAATAACCCCTTCGGCCTCTTGACAGATCTATCAGCGAACTGAAGGACTGTCCTGCTCTGTCGAAGAGTGCCCAACTCGAAGCGGTCGAGAAGGGCTGCCGGAAGTAGGTTGATCGAAGATCCGCTATCTAAAAGAGTACGGTCGAACCACTGCTCTCTGATCTGGCATCTGACATACGGGGCCCCTGCATCTGGCCTCTTGGCTGGCAGTCGGTTCTGGATCGCAAAGCACGTGGCTTTGGTCAGCA
Organism: Ottelia alismoides; assembly: GCA_037367405.1. Lineage (NCBI taxonomy): Eukaryota > Viridiplantae > Streptophyta > Magnoliopsida > Alismatales > Hydrocharitaceae > Ottelia > Ottelia alismoides. Next base: position 184,759 of record JAZKJV010010890.1, read on the forward strand.
CATGGATCTCTGAAGTGTGGTTCCTCCTCCTCCTCCTAACCGTAGTCCCTCTCTCTCAAAGATCTCTGAAGGAGGGGGATGTGCTGCAAAGCCTCCTGGAGGGTCAGCTGAATGTGAAACCGATCTATCATGCTTTGGCTGAACTCCTCGAACTCTCTCTTTTTGGTATTTTCTTTCTTCCCCTTCCCCATCTGAAGGGCTCTAGGGAAGGGGATCACTGGGTCCTTCTCAGATGAAGGACCAGGAAAAGATCTACGCGGTTCAAGGACCGGATCCACACATACATCATGCACCACAGTGGGACCAAAAGAATGTAAACCTTTTCCTTTATTCATCACAGAATCCTGGGATACATGACCATGAGGAAAAACAACATCAGATCTCTCTCTACAAACACCGGTGGCCTCAGTACCACCACGAGTGGGCTGCTCTGCTGCTGCTGCTGCTGGAAGACGTCTCGCGGCATCAGTACCGCTAACTGGCTCGGCTGCTACTGGGGTGGCATCAGTACCACCTCCTGAATCTGGTGAAGTGGCGGCCTCAGTACCGCCGGTGGGATCAGCATCCTTGGTGGCCTCAGTACCACCGTCATCGACTGGAGCGGCCTCAGTACCGCTCTCCTCCTCCTCCTGGGGCGCCTCGGGGTGAAGCTCAGCTGAGACGCCGCCGCCTGCTGGGGTCCTACCGCTCCTAAGCGTGGCAAAATCAACATCAAACAGATCTGAAGAAGTATCATCAAATGGATCGCTAGGAGTGGCTAACTCAGTATGTACTACATGCTCAGACTTCCGCTTGAGGTTGTTCGGATTCGGCTCTATCTGTGCAGGTATGGCGGCCTTCCCTCTCACCAAGTCCCGCATCTCCTGGCGGAACTCGCCCATCTCCCGTCGAAAGGTCACCTGCTGATCCGTGAGGAGGCGGGCGATATCATCCAAGGCAGGGCTCTCGTGGGAGCCCGACGGGTAGCCTCGCTGTGGGTGAGGCTGCTGGTACTGCTGCAGGTGAGAGGGGTAGGAAGGAGGCTGCTGCTGGTGCTGGTATCCCGGGTGAGCCTGCTGCTCACGCCTCCAAGACTGTCCCTGCTGATAGGGACGAGGACCGTAAGACGACTGCTGCTGGTAGACTGGGTGCTGCTGCTGCGGCTGCTGGTGATGGTCTCTCGGCTGGGAGTACTGCCCTCCCTGTGCTGACGGCTGCTGCTGGGGCTGGGCACCACCGCTCCCCCACCTGAATCCGGGATGATCACGTCGGATCCCAGGCTGGGGACGGTCGTACCAGATCCCGTTGACATCCATCAACGGCTCTGCATCAAAGGGGGCTGGGGGTAGTACTGCCAACGGCTGATCCGGCTAGTAGACCACCATCTGCATCTCGGGAGATGGTGGTGACTGCAAGGTAGGCTGCGGCTGCTGGTACGGCTCCGCCTGTACAAGGTGAACCTGTCTAGGCTGCACTGGGGTGCTGGAGCGCTGGGACGAGCTGCTGCTGCTGCCGGCGTCGCCTCGCGACTGAAGACGGGGCTGAGAAGCCGTCTGTGTCTCCTGGAGACACATGAGCTGTGTCTTCAGGTCGCTCAAGACCTGTGCCATCTGATCCATCTGTGCTATGCTCTGGCACTGCTTCTTCTCTATCAGCTCCATGCGGTCCAGCTTCTCGCTGATGATGCCCATGTCCGCAGCTGACGACTCTAACTGTGCTGCTGCTGTGGCTGCTGCGGACGAACTGGAAGGACCTGCATCTACCCGTGCTATCCTCTGGTACTGCACGGGTCCTGGCTGATGTGGCTGGGTCTTCTGAGTGTAGAGCCGGGGTCTGGGACATGACCATGTAGTTTTCTGCCATCTCCTCAAAAATAGCCCAGACCTGGTCATGGTCCTTGGCGAAGTAGGACCCGCCACAAGAAGCGTTCACCAGGCCCTGTAGCTCTGGTGACAGCCCACTGAAGAAGCTCTGAACTAGGTTCGGCTTCGTGATATCGTGGTGTGGGCATCTGTCCAAAAGCTCTCTGAACCTCTCCCAAGCCTCATGGAACTGCTCGTTGGGGAACATGGAGAAGTTGCTGATCAGGGCCCTCGCTGCATTCGTCCGCCCGAGTGGATAGTACTTGTTCAAGTACTCGGTGCGGAGCTGCTCCCATGTGTACACGAATCTCCCCAAATGTTTCAGCCAGGTGGCTGCTCTATCTGCCAGTGAGAAGGGGAAGGCAATCATCCGTATGGTATCCTGGTCCACATGTCTGTCGTGGATAATACTGCAAATCATGAGAAACTCCTGTAGGTGGAGATGGGGCTCCTCTGTAGCCAGTCCATGGAACCGCGGGAGCATCTGCAAGGTGTTCGGGGGGAACTTGAAGTCCCCCACGATGGATGGAACCACAACCCAATGGTGCATCAAGGTAGATCCGGGGTTGTGCAACTCCCGCATCGGTCTAGGTGGTCCTGCTCCTCCTGCGGCTGCTGCCGCTGCGGCGGCGGCCGCGGCTGCTGCTGCTGCTGCTGCGGCTCGTGCCTGTGCCTCATCGGGGTCCTCGGGCTCGCTCTGTGCATCTCTCTCTGCTCTGAGCCTCTCCATCTCACGCCTCATCTCTATCATAAAAGCTCCCTGATCGCGGAGCTGCTGCTGGACTGTCTCTAACTGTGCGATCAGGGTGGAGTTGATCGCTCCCTGGTCCAGTACAAAGTGCTCGGGACGGGAGTGATCGTCAGAACTGCCTGGCCTGCCATCTCGACGTCTGCAAAATCGAAAGAGCCCAACTCAGGTGCTGTCAAATGAATAAGTCTCTCCTCGGGCTCAGGTCTCTCGGGTAGATCAGAAAGGGGATCGAGGGGGAACAGGGTGGAGTCGTACTCGGGCTCGGAGAGCGGGTCTGAGCTCTTGCGAGCCAACCTAGATGATGAGGTAGACGCGCCCGAAAGCGGTGCAGCCAAAGGCTGCCTAAGAGATCGTCTACCCATCATCTCGATCTGGCGAGTAGGGCGGATGAGATCTGGAAAAACTATGATCGAAAAACAAACCCCCGGTTCACCAACGCAACGCGAGCTGAAGACCGTGAAAGTTCGGTCAAATTATCTTGTCGATTTTATTTTGGTGAACACTCAAGATATCAGAGCGATTACGTGACCTGTTGGGAACCCGATGCTCCCAAGAGACTGGCCCAATCCTAAAGCTAGATCTTTCCCAGCCAGTACAAGTTGCGGACCGTTTACCGGCTACCCGATCAACCTGCTCTGTTAAGGATGTCACGGCCCGCTTTACCGGGTACCGGAGAGATCCTCACTGGAGAACGACTAACTCTAAGACTAGTAGTCTAACGGAAGTTCAGGCGTGGCTCTATCCTAGTGTGCGGGTCACTCTCTCGCTCAAGCAAACCAAACAATGAGGGGGTTGCTCTCCCCAAGACAGAATTTTTAGGGTGAGCGTGTTTTAAGGTCAATAGTCTTAGCAGTCCCAATTTTATGGTTACACTTTTTTAGGTATTTTTCAATGCAAACAAAAACGCCTAACGAATTTTTCGGTTCTCCTGGTTATTAAGTCCAAAATCGGGGGGAGAAGACGAAAAAGCCGATGCACGAAAAATCAATGATGCATGCCGAGTCAGAAATGCGTACCTGCCTCCAGCTCTCTACATGCAAAGTGATCCGCGCATAAAATAAAGACAGAAAAGTAAACTAAGCTATATGATGCAACGGTAAAAAGCCGAGTCCTAAGACAAGCAACTTCTATTGATCGTGAAGAACAATAGTTAGTTAACCGAATCGAGTCCGGAGTCCGATCTTGGGAGTCACTCGGTGCCCGCCACAACGGGTCCTGCCAGCGCTGTATGTGACTCCTAACGGCACGTGGTCTCAAATCCAATTAAACTAACTTTTTTAGTGAATTTTAGTAAGGTCCAATTACGTTCTATAGGAATAGATATTCTATTAAGTGTTGGGCATTAGAAATCTTACGTCACAACCAACAAAAATCCTATGTCTAGGGGCTCGAGCAAAAACCGCGAAAAATCCGGAAAATGACAGTAAGAAAAGAAAAAGAAAACCGCGTAAAAAGCCGCGAAAAAGCCGAGGGGTCCTAATGGGTCCCCCGAGCACGCCGGTGCTCGACGAAACAGACCCGCTACGGTCTAAGTCTATCAGTCTCAGAGTCCTGTATTATTACAATTAATAATAAATGAATAAAATTCTATCCTACTGCCTCACTCCACTCAACTCTCTCCTCTCGCTCTCTCCTGCGGCTTCGTAGAGAAAGAAAAGCCGCCTCCGAATGCCGCGGCTGCACCGGCTCCTCGAAAGTCGCCTCCGCGGTCCTCGGGCCCTCGCAAGAAAACATGAAGAGTGGTCAGACCAATCAAATAATAAATGAAAATAAGAACAAGGGTATATGTGCAAAAATGGAAACAAAATACTCACACAAAATAAAACAGAAATAAAAAGAAAAGAAAAATCAAAATAAAACAAAATAAATCAAAAAGGAACTATGAACAAAAGCCGCGAAAAGCCGCGAGCTCCGAAGAGCCGCGAAAAGCTGCGAAAACAAAAATGAAAAGAAAGTCAAAAGTAACTACTAAGCCGTGCTCCCCGGCAACGGCGCCATTCTGATGAGGGCGTCCCGAGCGAACGAGGTAAAGGTATCCAATAGGTCGTTGTGACCTCTAACACTCGGGGTCACTCAATCAAGAAAATCGAACCGCAAAATCAATCGAAAATCAAACAAAGCAAATCAAGCGGTCCTAGCTATGTGATTAACCTGGTATAGCTCCCAGGGTCGAACACAAGGAGCACGGATTGGCCTAGGGCCTACGAAGTAGTGAAAATGAAATAAAAATAAAAGAAAATGTTTTTTTAGAGGTTTTTATGAATTTTTATATTTTTTTGGATTTTCAAATTATAAAGAAAATAAAAGAAAGTAAAATGTAGGCAACTTCAACAATTTATTAAACACACCAAAAATAATGCAAAAATTAAGGAAAAATTGTTTTTATGTTTTTTAAGTTTTTAAGTGTTTTTGGTGAATTTTTGAGATTTTTCTAATGGGTAAATTATTTTCAAAAAATCAAACAGTGCTAAACAGGAGAGGTACTGTCCAGCAAGGCTTGAAACTCAAAAATAAAATATCTAAGAGTCTCACTAAGCCCTGGAGGTAATTTTCCTGTAATCTAGAAAGAATAAGGAAAATTTAGGCACCTTAATTATTGTTTTTGGATTTTTAAATTAATTATTATAATTTTTATGAGTTTTTGAGGGTTTTGCAATTTTTAGGGTTTTTAAGTGATGAAAAATAGCCAAAATTGGCTAGAAAATCAAACAACAAGCAAACAACAGTATCTAATTTTTTTATAATTTTTGGGGGTGTTTTTATATTTTTTTGGTATTTTTATATCTAGACAGTAGCTAAATAATAGGTTTTTGAATTTTTAAAAATACTAAATGAAATCAGAAATGTCCTCAAAAATCCCTAAAATTTCTACATCATGGCAGAAGCCATGTGTCAAAATCTCATTGGATTTGGAGGTGATTTGATATTTTATTCAAAAATAACAAGGGGGCACTGTGCACAGGGACGTAAGTGCAAATACCCGAGAATCTGGGGGCCCAGGTGCAAAATACCCAACAAGTCACGCGCATGGCGCGTGGCTGGGGCACTCAGGGGCCTATTTGTAATAAAAACCTACTTCTTGGACCTTTTGGTAACTGGTACCAAAAAGTCCAAGGGTATGGTTGCAAATATCCCACTAAAATCCGCACATGCGTGAATAACATGCTCACAGGGGTATAAAAGCAATTACCAAAAAGTTTCTATTCATTACATAACAGCCCAGAACTACAGGGAAAGAAATGCAAATAACCCTAAACTACACGTGACGACGCACGTGGTCTCATACAAACAGGGGCATACATGCAAATCTAAACAAACACGAGGTCCACAATGCAATTTACCCTACGAAAATAAAGTTCTAAAAATATTTACAGGACTAAGACGAAAAAGACAAACTAAGAGGGGGGCCCTAAGTAAATTACCCCTTTATTCGTCGACGGCCAGATGCGCGCCACGTGGAAGATCGGTCGGCTCTGGATGGGGGGCGCGTCTCTTCTTCAGCTCGGGGGCTCGATCGACGGTGGAGGCGAGGACACGTGGGAGATCGGGCGGTTCTGATTTCAGGTACCTCTCTCCTCTGCTGCGAACGGTCTAGATGAGCTCCTCGGAGTGATCGACGTTGCTGCTCCTCGGAAGATGGACGGTTGAGATCAAAACTGGAGCGGAGGCGTCATCGGACGGTTCTGGAGGATGATGGAAGAACACGACGCCGGCGAACTTCGCCGGCCTCGTGCGTGAGCTGTACTCCTCCTTAGCTGCTCCTGATGATCGGAACGGGTCCGCGGTGAAGCTCCGCAGCTGGTGGTGGACTTCGATGGCCCGGCCGAGCCCTGGAGGGGCTCCGGCGAGGCTGGCGGCGCGAAGCTCCTGGCTGGAATGTAAGAGAGGCTCAGATGCCTCCCGTTGGACCTGCAAAGCAAACCAAAAGCTTCGCGGGTCGAGGGCAAAGTGCCTCGACCCCAAGAAGCGTCGTGAGGGTGAACGGTGCGGCGGGGTGAATGAGCTCCGGCGAGCGACAGGTGGTGGAGCTCGACTCCCAGCTCCGGGGCGAGTTGGGTTGAACGAGTGGGCGAAGAACGTGCGTGGGGGAACGGCGAAGATGGTTGTGTGCTCCGATGATCGAGATAGTGTGCGTGATGGTCGGAATCAGAGGAACACAGCAAGGAGTCGATTTGGGGGTAACTTAAAATTAGACTAAACAAGAAGGAACGAGGGTTACCTGGGTGAAGCTGGAGACTATGCTGGAGCTTAGCTAGCTCCTGGTCCTTGCCTCAAGGGTCGTCAACGCCCGAGGCTCGAGCTCCGGTTGAACGTCGGAGCACGGCGGCGCGAGGCAGCCGGATCGATGGTCCGAGCACCTCCTCCTCTCTGCGACACCGGCAAATGCAAGCTGTCACCTTGCTGGTTGCGATGGAGGTCACTGGAGAGAGAATGGGGAGCCAAAGATGGAATGAGGAGGCGGCTGAGCTCGGGATATATAGTGCTAGGGGTCCGGCTAAATGGGAGTCGGGCACGAAGATCGGAGCGCGGATCCCCATGCAAACCTCCGGGCGAGGATCTCGGATGTGCGCAGATGGATTAGGACCCGGGGTTTGCCTGATTAGCAGGCGGATCGAGCAGGGAAAAAGCAATGAAATCGGGTCGGGCGAGCGGACTCGGGCTCTGGTGGTCCTGGGGGAGGTGTTGACCGGGGGTCAACAATCCCCCGTGGACCAATCAGAGCCCGCCAAGGGTGGACTTTTTATTTTATTTTTTTTGGGCCTTTAAATGGCCGAATTTTCAAAAACTTAAAACACAAAATATTTTTGTTTTAATTTTTTCTATTTTTTGTGATTTTTAATTAATTTTTGGAAATTAAAATAAGGTATTTACATATTATAGCTATACATAGGTATATATACACTATATTGATTTTTGATTTTTGATTTTTAATTATTTATTTTTATACATTTTTTATTCCTATTTTATATTTTATTAATTTATAGGATAAAATGAGGAATAAAAGGCTATTTTTATTTTATTTTTATTATTTATATACATGGGTTAATTAGTTAGTTATATACATGATATATACATGGTATATATACAAGATGTTTTTGTATTTTTAATTTTGTAATCTTTATTTGATTTTTGTTTTAATTCTTTTTATTTATTTTATTTACAAAACATAAAAAGGAATATTTACAAAAAGTTTTGGAAATAAGGAAATTTATTTACAAGGGGAAATAAATATAAGATAGGGGTTTATGTACATGGTGAAAGGTTGTTTTTAAGATTTTGATTTTTAGCTTTTTATTTTGTTTTTAATAGGCTATAAATATGTACAAAATATATACAAGTATTTACAACATATTTTTGGATGAGGAAAATATTATTTATTTATTTACAAATATATACATATGTGAGCCCCTATCTCCCTCTACTTGGCTTTTATGCGGTCAGGCCCATGCTGAGCCCTCCCTTGGGTTAGGTTGCTCAATATTTATTCTAAATATTTCCCTCTTTTTCTTTTTCATCTTTATTCTTTTATTTTTGCACAAAAACATGCTAATTATCTATTTTTACAAACATGCATGCTTTTGCTAACTTTTCCTATTTACACATATCTACATGCATTTGCATAGGTTTTTGTAGCTAAAATATAAGAATAAAGAGTGATGAATGGGTATTCATCAGGGACCCATTAGGACTTGCGGTTTTTCGCGGTTTTCTTCGCGGCTTTCTTTTTATTTCTTACTGTCATTTTCCGGATTTGCGCGGTTTTTGCTCGAGCCCCTAGATTTAGGACTTTCTGGTGATTGTGACGTAATTGAGTAGGATCCACACACCTTAAGGCATATCTGTTCCTATAGAACCGTAATTGGACCTACTTAAAATAAATAATAAAAATAACCGACTCGCTAGCCTCCGTAGCCTACGTGCCGTAGCTCGTCCTGTAAAGCGCTTACTCCTACCCCCGATTTGTCGGGCAGGGGAGGGACGAGCCAAGACCGGACCCTTTGGTTTGGAGGTCGGTGACCGGTTAGACGGTTCTTCGCTAGAAGTTGCTCGTCTAGGACTCGGCTTCCCGCTGCATCATTTAGCTTAGTTTACTTTCTGTCTTTATTTTATGCGCGAATCATTTTGCATGTAGAGAGCTGGAGCAAGGTACGCATTTCTGACTTTGCATGCATCATTGATTTCTCGTGCATCGGCTTTTTCGACTTCTCCCCCCTGTTTTTGACTTAATAATCAGGAGAATCGAAAAATTCGTTAGGCGTTCTTGTTTGCTTTGAAAAATACCTAAAAAGTGTAACCATAAAATTGGGACTGCTAAGACTATTGACCTTAAAACTCGCTCACCCTAAAAATTCTGTCTTGGGGAGAGCAACCCCCTCATTGCTTGGTTTGTATGCGCGAGAGAGTGACCCGAACACTAGATAGAGCCCCCCGTTGCTAAACTCGACTGACTACTGACTCTTCCGTGCGGGACAGTCGATTGGGGTTAGCAGCGGATATCCCAACAGGTCACGTAAGCGCTCTGATATTTGTGTGTTCACCAAAATAAAATCGACAAGATAATTTGACCGAACTTTCACGGTCTTCAGCTCGCGTTGCGTTGGTGAACCGGGGGTTTGTTTTCAGATCATAGTTTTTCCAGATCTCATCCGCCCTACTCGCTAGATCAAGATGATGGGTAGACGGTCTCTTAGGCAGCCTCTGGCTGCACCGCTTTCGGGCGCGTCTACCTCATCATCTAGGTTGGCTCGCAAGAGCTCAGACCCGCTCTCCGAGCCCGAGTACGACTCCACCCTGTTCCCCCTCGATCCCCTTTCTGACCTTCCTGAGAGACATGAGCCCGAGGAGAGACTGATTCATTTGATGACACCTGAGTTGGGCTCATTTGATTTTGCAGACGTCGAGATGGCCGGCGCAGGAAGTTCTGATGATCACTCCCGTAGACCAGAGCATATTGTACTAGACCAGGGAGCGATCAACTCCACCCTGATCGCATCACTCGATACAGTTCAGCAGCAGCTCCACGATCAGGGAGCGTTCATGATGGAGATGAGGCGTGAGTTGGAGAGGCTCAGAGCAGAGAGAGACCAACAGAGCGAGCCCGAGGAGATCCCGGATGCAGATGCACATGCCGCGCGACGTCTTCCTTCAGCAGCAGCAGAGCAGCCAGCCCGTGGTGGTACTGAGGCCACCGGAGTTTGTAGAGAGAGATCTGATATTTTTCCTCGTGGTTATGTATCTCAGAATTCTGATATTAATAAAGGAAAAGGTTTACATTCTTTTGGTCCCACTGTGGTGCATGATGTATGTGTGGATCCGGTCCTTGAACCGTCTAGACCTTTTCCTAGTCCTTCATCTGAGAAGGACCCAGTGATCCCCTTCCCTAGAGCCCTTCAGATGGGGAAGGGGAAGAAAAATGATCCAAAAAAGAGAGAGCTTGAGGAGTTCAGCCAGAGCATGATAGATCGGTTTCACATTCAGCTGACCCTCCAGGAGGCTTTGCAGCACATCCCCCTTCTCCAGAGATCTTTGAGAGAGAGGACTACAGTCAGGAGGAGGAGGAGGAACCACACTTCAGAGATACATGTGCTGACGAAAGCCACGTGCTTTGCGATCCAGAACCGACTGCTAGCCAAGAGGCCAGATTCAGGGGCCCCGTATGTCAGATGCCAGATTAGTGAGCAGTGGTTCGACCGTACTCTTCTAGATAGCGGATCGTCGATCAACCTTCTTCCGGCAGCCCTTCTCGACCGCTTCGAGTTGGGCACTCTTCGACAGAGCAGGACAGTCCTTCAGTTCGCTGATCGATCTGTCAAGAGGCCGAAGGGGTTATTACGAGACGTTATCGTCACTATTCAGGGCCTGCAATTCCCCGTGGACTTCGTAGTGTTGGACATGGAGATCCCTGAGTCAGTGACCGATACCCCCATCATCCTTGGTCGTCCGTTCTTGGCCACAGCCAAGGCAGTGACTGATCATGATAGCGGGAAGGTGTACTTTCGCATCCAGGGCGAGAGTATACAAATAGAGACGGTCGAGGACTATAGAGCCAGATTCAGATCCCGCTCAGATGCGAGTACCGATTCAGAGCAGCTGACAGACGCAGAGCCAGACATCCACCAGGACTGTGATTTTGTGATCACAGATGATGAGGCAGCTTGGGCAGACCTTGAGACACAGACCACCCTCTCACTTTCAGACACAGCTGATGTAGAGATGACAGCAGAGGAGAATCTGGAGAGCACAGACCTGGTTCAGGATACCATTGCGGCAGCAGAGCCGGTCCTCGATCGCAGCACGATGACTAGTGGTGGTGGTGCTGATGCCACCTTGTTTCCCGGTGGTACTGATGCCACCGCTTCTGATACAGATCCCTCGGATTCAGAGTCTGATTGGGCCGATTGCTATGATCAGATGCCAGACTTGAGTCCAGTTGAGCCTACTGATGAGGAGGAGGTAGATGCAGAGCCGAGCAGAGACAGTGCAGTTGAGCAACCTTCTCCCGATCCAGTTTGCGAGAGTACACTTTCACTTTCCCAGGCAGATTTGGCCGACCTTGCAGCGTTCACTCAGTTTCTTCCACAGCCAGATTTGCCGGCACCCAGCATTCCAGAGCTGAAGCCGCTCCCTACTTCGCTGAAGTATCGATTCCTTGCGGGCGATCCAGAGATGTACCCAGTCATCATCTCCGCCGAGTTGACTGGAGAGCAGGAATCCCGTCTGATGGGGGTTCTTGAAAAGAACCGCAAGGCGATCGGATGGAGCGTAGCAGATCTCCATGGGATTAGTCCATCAGTGTGCTCCCACCATATCTATCTCGAGGATGGGGCGAAGCCGTCGCGTGAGTTCCAGCGGTGTCTGAACCCCAACCTGAGAGAGGTTGTCATGAAGGAAATATCAAAATGGTGGGGTGCAGGTTTTATTTATCCCATTTCCGACTCCAAGTGGGTCAGCCCCTTGCATGTGGTGCCCAAGAAGACGGGCATCACGACTGTGATCAGTGAGTCGGGAGAGGAGATTGCTACACGAGTACCCACCTCTTGGAGGGTTTGTGTTGACTACAGGAGACTCAACCAAGCCACCAAGAAGGACCATTTCCCCCTGCCTTTTATTGACCAGATCATTGAGAGACTGGCAGGGAAGAGCCATTATTGCTTCCTGGATGGGTACTCGGGCTACAACCAAGTGGCCATCGCTCCTGAGGACCAGGAGAAGACCACCTTTACCTGTCCCTTCGGCACATACGCTTTTCGACGCATGCCATTTGGGCTATGCAATGCCCCTGCGACTTTTCAGAGGTGCATGCTGTCGATCTTCTCGGACATGGTAGGGGAGTGCTTAGAGGTCTTCATGGATGATTTCTCGATCTACGGCGACGGATTTGATTCTTGTCTTGACTGCCTAGATCGAGTACTCCAGCGATGTATTGAGTATCACTTGGTGCTATCTTGGGAGAAGAGTCACTTCATGGTGACTCAAGGGACGGTGCTTGGCCACATCATCTCCAACAGGGGCATGGAGGTTGATCCGGCCAAGGTTGATGTCATTAGGAAACTCACTCCGCCGTCCAACCTGAGGCAGTTACGGTCATTTCTGGGGCACGTTGGATTTTATAGGAGATTCATTCAGGATTTTAGCAGGATTGCCCGGCCGTTGACCGACCTCTTGACGAAAGACACCGAGTTCCTTGTCGATGACAAGTGTCTTTCGTCGTTTGCTACTCTCCAGCAGTGTGTGATTGAGGCTCCTGTCCTCCAGCCGCCTGATTGGTCTCTCCCATTCGAGATCATGACGGACGCCTCCGATTTTGCCGTAGGGGCAGTGCTGGGACAGAGGAGGGATGGAGTACCATTTGCTATACACTATGCTAGCCGCACATTGGATTCCACCCAGCGGAATTATACAGTCACAGAGAAGGAAATGCTAGCCGTAGTGTTTGCCCTGGATAAGTTTAGATCATATATCATTGGATCTAGAGTGACTTTGTTTACAGATCACACCGCCATCAGGTACCTCATGGCAAAGAAGGATGCCAAGGCCAGACTGACTAGATGGATCCTTCTACTCCAGGAGTTCGACATTGAGATTAAAGATAAGTCTGGAGTTAAGAATGTGGTGGCGGATCACCTCTCCCGATTAGAGCAGCCTGAGGATTCTGAGCAGATTGATCCTATTAGAGATACCTTCCCAGATGAGGCGATCCTTGCTATCGCCTCACTCCCATGGTACGCCGATATTGTGAACTTTCTCGTTGCTGGGAAAGTCCCACAAGATTGGCCCAGACAGAGACTTGAGACCTTCCTAGCGAAGGCCAAGTCTTACCATTGGGAGGATCCCATCCTTTACCACGAAGGAGGGGATAGCGTCTGGCGTCGGTGTATTCCTCAGGAGGAACACCATAGCGTCCTCACTTACTGCCACAAGCTTGAGGTAGGAGGACATCATTCTGGGAGGAGAACGGCACAGAAAGTGCTCCAATCCGGCTTGTGGTGGCCTACCCTCTTCAAGGACTCAGATGAGTTCGTGAAGAGGTGTACTGACTGTCAGAGGATGGGCACTTGTGGACAGCGTGATATGATGCCGATGCAGCCCATTCACTTCTGTGAGGTTTTTGACGCATGGGGCATCGATTTCATGGGTCCATTCCCTAAGAGTCAAGGATTTGAGTACATTCTGTTGGCCGTGGATTATGTGAGTCGTTGGGTGGAGGCTATCCCCGCCCGAGCCGCTGATGCGAGGACAGTTTGCAGATTTTTGAGGAAGCATATCATCACGCGGTTCGGGGTTCCACGAGTTCTTATTTCTGATGGGGGATCTCACTTCATCAACGACCAGGTGAAGGCACTTGCTAGCGAGTTCGGCATAGATCATCGCGTTGCTACACCATACCATCCACAGACGAATGGTCTAGCCGAAGTGTCGAATAGGGAGATCAAGACTATTCTGCAGAAAGTCATCCGCCCTGACCGAAAGGATTGGTCACAGCTTTTGGACTCGGTCTTGTGGGCATATAGGACGTCTTTCAAGACACCTTTGGGCACATCTCCCTTTCGCCTCGTATATGGCAAGCCCTGTCACCTACCAGTTGAGCTGAGGCACAAGTCACTGTGGGCAGTTACAGACATACTTATGGATCCAGATGGTATAGGAGACCAGAGGAGGGCAGAGCTAGCTGCCCTAGAGGAGCTTAGAGATTCAGCTTTCTCAAGCAGCCTACATTATAAGGAGAGAGTCAAGGAGTGGCATGATTCTCATATCAGCCACAAGCATTTTGAGATTGGACAGAGAGTATGGCTGTTTGATGCGAGGCTTAGACTATTTCCAGGGAAGCTATAGAGCAAATGGAAAGGACCTTATCTGGTTCGGAAGGTACACGACAACGGTAGCATCGACATATCTGAGTTGTCTTCTGAGAGTACCTTCCGAGTGAACGGCCAGCGGCTCAAGCCATTTCTAGATCATGAGCCGCAGGTCGCTGATCTTGCCCCTATTCATTTTGCGTGAGATGTGGTCTTTGACTCACATCTAATGCATCTCACGCCTGAGCTTTACTGATCCTCCGCTGTACATAGATCCAGATGTCCATATCACCACATTCCTTAGTCCCACATCCCTTTCTTCATCTTGTGATTATGCTATACTTAGGGTGCACTTTACCCTAAGTATAGGGGGGATGTGAGACCTTTCGGGTATTTCTTTTGTTTCTGTCTACCCCTGTTTTGCTGCCTATACTTAGGGATATCTTACCCTAAGTATAGGGGGGGTAGACCCTGTACATTCTCCACTCGGTTTTCCCTTCGTGTACAGCCTGCTATACTTAGGATTACTTGATCCTAAGTATAGGGGGAAGACCCGAGTCCCTTTCGACTTTTTACTCTCCTTTTGTATAGCCTTCCTTTTCACTTCCCTATACATAGCACGAGTTATGTCTTCTTCATCGCTCTTGACTCTGAGGACATCGTTCGAGCTAAGTATAGGGGGGTGTGTATATATTTCATATATACTTTAGCCATAACTCGTACTTTGTGTGAGTGTGTTAATAAATAAAAATGGCTAAAAACCACAAAAATTAAAAAATTTTCATGTACATAATCTTCTTTTATTTGCACATACATAGCTAGTGTACAAATTATTTTTGTAAAAATGATTTCAAAAATCTTTTGTGTAAAGCTTGTGTAAATATTTTGGTATCAAAATTATGTATATAGTACAAAATTTTTCCAAAATGTTTTGAAAATCAAAAGTTTGCAAAAATCTTGTGTAAATGTGTGTAAATATCTTTTTGCAAAACTTGCACTTCATGCATCATCATTCATGATTTCAAAATATTTTTCAAAAATTTTGCATGATTGTAAAATAGTGTGTAAATATGCATCTTTTTGTACATATGTATATAGTTTTTCTGGATGATAGTTGACATTTAAACTGGCCTGGAATCAAATTGAGAAATGGAGCTTGATTAAGATCTTAATCCACCTAATTCTAAGAGGAACCTTATAGGGCTTAGGTTTAAGGCTTTTCAGGTCCATGGTGACTTAATTCTTTGAGTCCACTAGGCTATGATCACATGTCATCTCAATGAGCCTAAGTAGAGCACTTAACAACAACACATGACTCATATAGATTATGGCTTTACTTGGACAACCGCACTATGCACCGAGCTCTCTACGGATGAGATGGTGAGGAGGCAGTCTTCCTTGGCTTGGGGTAGCATATGAGGGTAGTACTTCTAGGCGGAACCTCTCTTCTTCATTTAGTGAAGGAAGTGCGTCTCAACTTGGTCTGGTTGCCATGAGGTCTAACGACGGGAGTTGTGGGTTGCAATAAAGCTTCAAAAGAGGGATAGTCTACTGGCTCAAGAGGAAAAACTCCTTGTATATATGCTGCACATGTACATGTTGTATAGATGCACTCGAAAAAAAAATGTGCAAAAAGAAAAGAACTCCAAAAAAGTGGTGGGTCTGAGAGAAAATGATAATCCCACCGGAGTATGTATATAAGTGCAATAAGCAAAGCTTGGTTTCATGATCCACCTGTTGTAGCTTGCAGCAGGGAGACTTGGCTACACTGGTCAAGCTCCCAAGGGTACTTGGCTACACTGGCCTTGACCCATTCTCTTCTTCCCCCTCTTCTTGAGCCGGTTGTACTTGAACTTAGAAGGGAATACCCCGCTCCTCGAGGAAAGAGTGGCCAGATTGAGGTCATAGAGTTACCTTGTTGGGGAGGGTTGTCAAGTTGCCATTTCTGAGGTGGAGAGCTTAGACCTCACTTTCACAGGACAAGAAAAGATTCATGGTCTTCAGGGTTTGTGATTGATGACTTGTTCTGATCTGGAGCATCGAGGAGTCTTGGTTATAGAATAGTGGAACTTAGAGGCTGTTAGGTTTTAAGCTTAAGTCTGAATAAGGTTCCGACACATTAATAATCCAAAGATCTGATTAAGCTCCATACCTCAATTTAATGAAGGCAAGTTTAATAATCAACCTTGATCCATGTACATTCTCTTTTTCTTTTTCTTTCTTTCTTTTTCACTTCTTTTTCAAATAAGTGTTTGCTAAGGGACTAGCAAAGTATAGTATAGGGGGGTGATGAATACCCATTCATCACTCTTTATTCTTATATTTTAGCTACAAAAACCTATGCAAATACATGTAGATATATGTAAATAGGGTCAATTAGCAAAAGCATGCATGTTTGTAAATATAGATAATTAGCATGTTTTTGTGCAAAAATAAAAGAATAAAGATGAAAAATAAAAAGTGGGAAATATTTAGAATAAATATTGAGCAACCTAACCCAAGGGAGGGCTCAGCATGGGCCTGACCGCATAAAAGCCAAGTAGAGGGAGATAGGGGCTCACATGTGTACATATTTTATGTAAATAAATAAATAATATTTTCCTCGTCCAAAAATATGTTTGTATATATTTTGTATATATTTATACACTATTAAAAACAAAATAAAAATTTAAAAATCAAAAAGACCAAAAATACCCTTACACCATGTACATAAACCACCTTCCCTATTTATTTAACCTTATAAATAAATAAAATTATTTTCCACAACTTTTTGTAAATAATCTATGGTATATATTGTAAATAAAATAAATAAAAAGAAACAAAACAAAAATCAAATAAAAATTACAAAATTAAAAATGCAAAAAAACATATTGTATACATACCTATGTATAGACCTATATTGTATATACCTTATTTTTATTTCCAAAAATTAATTAAAAATTACAAAAAAATAGAAAAAAATAAAATAAAAATATTTTGTGTTTTAAGTTTTTGAAAATTCGGCCATTTAAAGGCCCAAAAAAATCAAATAAAAACTCAGGCCTTGGCGGGCTCTGATTGGTCCACGGGGGATTGTTGACCCCCGGTCAACACCTCCCCCAGGACCACCAGAGCCGGATCTGGTTCGCGGACCCATCTTCTCCCATTTATTCTAACCAGATCCGACCTCCATTTAGCCTAATCCTTGGTCCTAATTACCCCCCAGGAATCCGGGAATCTCGCCCGACATCGTTCCTAGGGATCCGTGCTCCATCGAGCCGGACCCGAGCTCCTCTTCCCGGACCTGCACCCACATAAAAGCCGAGCTCCGCCGCACTCCACTCGCATCTTTGGCTCCCCATTCTCACTCCCGTGACCTCCAGAGCAATCACCGAGGTGACAGCTCGCGATTGTACCTGTTGCAGCGAGGAGGTGGCCCCCAGACTTGCGGGTATTTGCACTTACGTCCCTATGCACTATGCCCCCTTATGATTTTTGAATAAAATATCAAATTACCTCCAAATCCAATGAGATTTTGATATATGGCACCTGCCATGGTGTAGGAGTTTTACGGATTTTTGAGGACATTTTTGATTTTATTTAGTATTTTTAAAAATTCAAAAACCTTCTTTTTAGCTACTGTCTAGGTTTAAAAATCCCAAAAAAATATAAAATCACCCCCAAAAATTCTAAAAAATTTAGCTACTGTTCTTTGTTTTTTGTTTGATTTTCTAGCCAATTTTGGCTATTTTTCATCACTTAAAAACCCTAAAAATCTAAAAACCCTTAAAAACTCATAAAAATTATAATAAATAATCTAAAAATCCAAAAACAATAATTTTGGTGCCCAAATTTTCCTTATTTTCTCTAGAATACAGGAAAATTACCTCCAAGCCCTCTGAGATCCTTAGATATTTTATCTTTGGGTTTTGGGCCTTGCTGGACAGTACCCTTTCTTTTTAGCACTGTTTGATTTTTAGAAAATAAAATATACCTTATAAAAATCCCAAAAATTCACCAAAAACACTTAAAAACTTAAAAAACATAAAAACCATTTTTCTTGAATTTTCGCTTGATTTTTGGTGTGTTAAATAAATTGCTCGAGCGTGCTTGCTTTTACTTTCTTTTATTTTCTTCACTTATTAAAAATCCTAAAAAAATATAAAAATTATTAAAAACCACTAAAAAATACTTTTCTTTGATTTTATTTTCTTTTTACTACTTCGTAGGCCCTAGGCCAACCCGTGCTCCTTGTGTTCGACCCTGGGTGCTATACCAGGTTAATCTCATAGCTAGGACCGCTTGCCTTGATTGATTGATTTTATTTCTATTTCGCGGTTCGATATTTTTCTTGATTGAGTGACTCTGAGTGATAGAGGTCGCAACGACCTATTTAGTACCTTTACCTCGTTCGCTCGGGTCGCCCCATCAACATGGCATACCCCGAGAGGTAGTGTCTGACAGAGACTCGAGGTTCACTTCCCATTACTGGCAGCAGTTCATGTCAGCTTTACAGACCGAGCTGAAGATGAGTTCAGCGTATCACCCTCAGACGGACGGACAGAGCGAGCGTACGATACAGACCTTGGAGGATCTTTTACGCGCCTGTTCTCTAGAGTGGAAGGGATCCTGGAAGGATCATTTACCTCTTGTTGAGTTCACTTATAACAACAACCATCATTCGAGCATCGGCATGGCGCCATTCGAGGCTCTTTACGGGCGGAGATGCCTTACGCCAATCAGTTGGCGCGAGGTAGGCGATCATGCGTTGTATACCGTGGATCTCTTGGAGGAGACTGCGAGGGTTGTTGACTTGGTAAGGAGGAAGCTCTTGACGGCACAGAGTCGCCAGAAGAGCTATGCAGATCGCCGACGCCGACACTTGGAGTTTCAGGTTGGGGATTTTGTGTTCCTGCGTGTATCACCCATGAAGGGGATACAACGGTTCGGAGTTCGTGGCAAGCTGGCGCCATGTTTTGTTGGGCCATTTGAGATACTTTCACGTGTCGGGAAGGTGGCGTACAGACTGGAACTTCCCCCACGTTTGGCGGCTATACACGACATATTCCATGTGTCGAACTTGAGGAAGTACGTGCACGATCCTCGGCACATCATCAGCTATGAGAGCCTTGACATAGAGCCAGAGTTGACATACAAGGAGGAGCCAGTACAGATACTTGATTTTGTTGTCAGGAGGCTTCGGAACAAGGAGATTCCCTTGATCAAGATCCTATGGCACCGACAGGGTGTTGAGGAGGCGACATGGGAGACCGAAGCAGCTATGCGAGAGAAATACCCGCGACTCTTCTCAGGTACTTTCGCAGTTTAATTTATCAGTTCTTTGTATGGCAAATCATTTCACTTTCTGGGTAAAAAACCTTCTTTGAGGTTTTTATGGGTTAAAAACCTTTTGAGGTTTTTATGATAGCCCGACGAACCCAACTTAGAAGTGGAGTCTCGAGGACGAGACTCTCTTTGAGGTTTTTATGATTGTAACATCCTTAAATCCTAATGACTAATTAAGCCAAGATGGTGAATCATTAGTGAGCTTTATGGAAATTAGAGATGCCATTAGTGGCTAATTGTGATAATTGTAGCTAAATGTGATTAAGTGGCTAAGTATGATTAGTAATGTGATTACTATTCATTGGTGGGCCTTAGATGCAAATAGGAGGAGTTGGTGGGGTTTATGTTGCAATTTTCCCAAGGATATAACCTCCCATAGGCGTCACCCCTTCCTCCCACTTCATCTTCTTCCTCTTGAAACCTTGGAGCTCTTTTCTCCATGGCTGAAAAATCCATGGATCTCCATCTTCTTTTTTAGTTTTCTCCCTCATTTCTCCACCAAAATTCGAGTTCTTGGGCTCAAATAAAAGCTGGTAAGGAGAGGATCTTGGATCTTACATTGCATGTAAGATCAAGGGCCAAAGAAGAGGAGGAATCCAAGCTTGAAGCTCAAGGTGTGGACAACCCAACATTTTTCTTGGAGAGTTCTTCTTCAAGCTTTTGAAAGCTTGATTTGAGGTACAAATTTAGCCCTTCTCTTGCTGCCATATGTAGAGTTTTTACCACTTATATCCCAGATCTAAAATCAAGCCTTAGTTTTGGGGTTTTTGGTTGAAAAAAATTGAGAAAAATAGACTTATGTGCACGGTTTTTATTGTGGCCAGAATCTGTGTGTCTTCCTTTTAATCCAAGTTAGACATGTATTTTGGGATCTTTCTTGGGTTCACTTGGGTAGAATCATATGTTGATTAATACCCCATTAAGGTAGACTGAAATCCATGGGGTTAAATACGAAATTGCATGTGATTTTAACATCTTAAAGAGGCTACACATGGACTGTCCACTGAAATTTTCAGATTTGTTGTTGTAAATGTTGGCCAATAACTTGCATGAATTGGGAGTCTTCTTTAAATTCCCTTGAGTAGATTTACTTACTGATTATGACCCCAATAAATTGGCTTAAAATTCTTGATTTTAAATTTGAAAATTTAGGTGATTAGAAATGTTTTGGATGTTGACATATGCATGTAACTGAATGTGTCCAGATCTGTCCATGAACTTTAAGTTAGTGTTTTAAGATGCATTTGAGGAGTTTCTCCATGTTTCCTTGAGTGCAATTACTTGTTGGTATATACTCTTTCATATTAACCATTAGTCCATGGAGTTGTTTTAGAAAAATAAGGAGTTTTGAAGAGTTGTTGACTACCTATATCCTACATGACATTGAATGCCCAGATCTGTCCATGCATTTTAAATTAGAGTTTTAGGATGTATTTGGGGAGTTTCTTCATGTTTCCTTGAGTTCAATTACTGGTTAATATATACGCTTTCATATCAACCATTAATCCATGGGTTTGTTTTAGAAAAATGAAGAGTTTTTGAGGAGTTATTGACTACCTATATGATATCTCCACTGAATGTTCATATTGGAGATGGTTGCCTTAGGACTAAGAACATACATGATTTTGACAATATCCTTAGACATCCTTTGGTGGATTTGACTATAGATATTTAGGGAATGTAATACACATGAAACCCATGTATTTGGATTGGTTTTGATGAAGATTTTGAGACTAATTTGGTTGCTGTCCATGAACAAAACTGTGACCAAATTCCATTGTAGAGTGCATGTTAATCAAACTTTTAGGCATCCTTTAATAAGTTTTAAAAACACCAAGTCTCCTTGTTTTCCTATATTGAAATGGGAAATCAATTAGTGATTTAATCCCAGTTAGGAGAGGGATTAGGATAGGATAATTTTCCTTAGGTTTGCAACCATATGCTTATTATACACATAGGTCTATGAGTGGAATAGATACATGTTTGGAGCATGTTATACTCTCTAACATACCCCTTTAAATGTTAGACCTTAAAGTAAATTAAACACCTAAATAGCATCTTTAAAGTCATGAAGTTGGGTGTGAACTTAAAAGGACTAGATGCCTTGGATTATTATGAAGTATACACACACAATGACAATGTTTTGGGGTGATCAAAAAGTGAATAGGGTAAATCTCTATTTGTAATCATTTTAGAGCATGCCTAGGATAATTGCTACTTATAAAGGTGGGCTTGAAACACCTATTATGATATTTAGAAATTTGGGGACGATCTTAAGGATACATACATACATATATATATATATATATATGTAGTTACTATACAGGAAAATAAGACTATATGAACTTGCCATGAAGCAAGTCTTCCTCTAAGGAGTAGCCCGATCCTTGTAGGTTTTTCTGAATCTTTTGGGGCGTAGGAAAGAAAGAAGTTTCCGATAAGATAGCCAAGATCATAAGATTGATGTTCTTGAGTAGGAAATTAGAGAGAGACAATCGTATCAGGTCTGTATCGTCGACCTTGGATCAATAGAGGTTCTTATAGAACAAGTTCGGGTCTAGGACCGATAACTTGTAGATGTGAAACAAATCAAAGAAACCATAGACGCTTAGGGAGTAACATGAAAAAGAAATGGTGATGTCACATATGATCAGTCATGGAGAATGGTGTTCCGACTGTGCGAGGGCGCAGTGACCCTCACCTGAGCAGGAGATGAGGTCGCTCAGGCTTGGGTAGCGGACATTGAGAGCATGGGTCTAGGATCCCAGTCTTTTTACGTGTTTTCTTCGAGCCGGCTCGATTTTTACGCTTCGTTGGGATCCATGAGTTGTCTAGACCATTCCGCTGACCCGTTGGTTTTTCTTTGAGAGCCTAGGTTGGGGGTTCTCTGCAGTTAGTTACGAGCTCGTCTGGTTTTTACTTAGCTTCTCTCCTTCGGGAGTTGAGCAGCGAGAGAGGAAGTCGGGTCCGGCAGGCTTACCTCTTCTCTTTCCTGCCTCCAGTGGCGTAGTAGTCGTACTACCACTGCCTTTCCCTTGGACCACACTTCCACTGGGATTGGAGAGAGCAGACGAATCCCTTCGGGGGTTTCCTCACCGCTATAATTATTACTCTTCCACCAAGTTGTGCTCTGGTGATGGGATTGTGATTAAAAGATTTGTGACATTTCACCAATTGCCCTGTTAAGATGAAGTTTCATCAGTAGACATTGATGTCCCATAAATACCTTTCCACTATGTCGTGCACTGGTGATGGGGTAGTGGTCAGTAGACATCAATGTCACCATTTGTACCTTTCCGCTATGTCGCGCACTGGTGATGGGGTAGTGGTTAGCAGACACTGATGACTTCATTATTACCTTTCCACCATGTCGTGCACTGGTGATGGGGTAGTGGGTAACAAACACTAAGAACTTCATCAATACCTTTCTGTCAGGTTTATGACCCCGTGATAGGGTAAGAGATATGTGATCTTTAGACTTTTCCGCTATGAGACTAATGACGATAGTACTATTAGTCGAGACTAACGAGGAGTGAATGTTGAGAGAGAGAGTTGTGAGTACACGTACACCTTCGGAAGCGAGCTTTCACATGTGTCGACCAAGGATCAATGTGAGTTGAGAGAACAAGCTAGAAGGAGTGTTGGGAACTTAGTTAGGATGCAAGACACCATCGCATGCCTACGGAGGCACCCCAACCCTGAGGCGTACACCATACCTCAGAGTCATAGTGTGAGGTTCAACCTGGACTTTGAAGTCCTACCCAGATATCGAGGTCCTAACCGGACCAAGACCACAGACTTACTTCTAGGCTTGAGTTGTTGTTGGTTAGTTCCATTGATCGAGGGAGACACAGTGTGGTAGTGAGCGAGTGTGTTCTTGTTAGACTTCTGAAAGCAAGTAAATAATTTAAAAGAATCTATTAACCCACTTTTACTTGCTAGCTTCTTTTGTCCACTACAGTTACCTTACTGTTTTTCTAGATGTGCTAGTCTTTGCTTACTA
This sequence comes from Ottelia alismoides, assembly GCA_037367405.1. NCBI lineage: Eukaryota > Viridiplantae > Streptophyta > Magnoliopsida > Alismatales > Hydrocharitaceae > Ottelia > Ottelia alismoides. The sequence continues at coordinate 207,976 of JAZKJV010010890.1, forward strand.
CTTTCCTTAGTAGAACTGTGTAGAATTTGTACTCTACAACTTTGTGACAGATACTTGCTTGTCCTTTTTCTACTATGGCAGGCAAAGGGCCTGCGATCGAGTAGCTGCCGTACTTGGGGCTGCTGTTGTTCTTTTGGTGCTGACACTTACAGAGCAGGTAATCTTTTGGAGATCATTAGATAGTTGTTGGGTGTGTTATCCTCTGTAGTGTTATTTTTGGATACATACATGTATATTGAATGTTATGAAACTTCAGCATGTATATGAATGAAATGAATATGAATGGATATCATTGTTGTTCAGTTCTGGTGTACTACTTACTTCCGCTTTTAGTTTGCTTGTGATTGCTTGCTTAGCTAATTAAATCTTATGAATGTCATGTTTAAAAAAAAAATTTCCCCAGGTTTTCATAAGCATGAGATTAACTTAAGCTTGTTAAGTGTGCAAATGACGTGTTTGATGGGTAACCTAAGGTCCTCGGGAGGACGGTCGTCACATCGGGATTGTTGGCGAAGGTGGTGGGTGTCTGGTGGAGGTGTAGAGATGATCAGGCGGTGGTGGAGTCAGTTCTAAATGGCGGATAAATTAAGAGAAAAGTCAAGAAAACATGGGAGAAGAAGAACCTGGAGATCAGAGAGGAAGAAGGTGGTCGGAGGCTTGTGTTGAGCTCGCTTGAAGCTCAGGGTTTTTGCTCGAATCCGATCGGCCATGCCGGAGAGCTCGGACGGCAGGCGTAGCTGCCATTACTCGGTCGGAGCAACCGAAGATCTCACCAGGGCTACGGGGTCGTTATCGCTTCAACAACCACCCTCTGTTGTCACCGGAGGGCGGAGGAAGCTGGGCCTCTGCCCGTGGTTGGTGGATGATCGGTGACGAGGGGCGGAGAAGGTGTTTTATAGATGGCGTCTGGGAATTATGATGGCAGGGATGTGTTTTGCAACGGCCAACGTGGATGCATGGAGTGATGGGGAGGTCCATAGATGGAGGCGCGAAGATGGCGAAGCTTAGGGCTACGCGCAGGTGGACGTTACGAAGGAGGAGGGTGACTGAGGTAGGAGCTAAAATGGAAGGGGGAGACAGGGTCGTGAGGTGTAACGGTTGAAGGGGAGTGAGCTGGAGGTAGGAGGTGAGGCCTGGACCGTTGGATCATGTGATCAAACGGTCAGGATGGAAGCTCTAGCAGATGGTGTAGATTAAATCAGAGGTTTAATCAAGCGGTGGGGGTTTAGGCACGGGTGAATGGTGGATATGGGAGTAGGGGTTTCATCCAACGGCTCAAAGAGGAGAGGTAACGTGGCTTGTGCAGAGCCATTAGATGGGCAGTGATCCTGTGGTCAGGACGAGGGCGGAAGGGAGCGCTTAAGATGGCATCTGGAGATGGGATTTGATAGTTGGAAATGAAGCGGAGAAGAGCGACTAGGATGGGTGCGGGGAAAATGGTAATCAGATGGTCGAGGGAGTGGTAGGGTAGTATAAGGAGAGAGGGGCCACGTGGCCCAATCAATTATTCAGAAAATGTAAAAAAGAATTAAAAAATCAAAAAGAAATAGGAGGAAGTAAAATTAGCAAAAAGTCAGAGCATGGAAGTTATAGATCTCGATGAGATCTGCAAGTTTTCTGTTGAATAAAAATAAAAAAGAGGTCATTTAGACAAAGAAGTTTTTTTACAAGTATTTTTAATGGGTAAAAACACCGTATTATGTGGTTTTCATATTTTTTTCGTCCTTTTAATTTCTTTTTAAAAGAAATATATATATATATATATAATAGAAAATAAGGAATACGAGTAGTAATTAAATACAATAAATTAAGGTTAGAAATTTAGTGTTAATTATATACAGATTATATGAATAGTTAATATTAGGGGATTAATGGTGATTTTTATTGAATTGATTAAGTTAGGAGAATAATAGATGGATTTTAGCATGATGTATCTGAGATTCATCATGCTCTTTCTATGCATTTGATTGAGGTGCAAAAGAAAGTGAGAGGTGAAATTTGCAATGGATGGAGTACTCAAGAGCTTTGTTGTAGACATCCCAATCTTGATAAAACTTTCTCAATTTAGTTCTTTTGAGATAAGAAAAGTTTTCCACATGCACAATCCCTGATGATTTCCATCCACAAAGTTTTCTTTAGCACACCAATGTCCTTTATGCCAAACTTTAAACTAAAGAGCTTCTTTATATCATCATGGTACTTTTCTTCTTGGTAGCGATCAACATATTATTGGCATGTAACAACAAATAGATGAAGGACTCATCCTCTACTTACTATGATAAAATCAAGGATATTTATCAGTTGTGCCCCTCTGAGATATTCCAATATCAGTTATACACCTCCCTTTTTGGGAATATCAGTTGTGCCCCCGACTTCTTTCCGTTATATCACTTGTGCCCCACTGTTACTTTAACCGTCAATAAGTTAAACTTAACCATGGTCTTTTGAAACCATGACGAGGTTCAGAGGGGCATAATTGTCCAACTCTACCCTTCCCTCCTCCCCTTCATCTCCTACCCGTTGGTGTGGTGAAATCCATCTTCATCTCAAGGGGATATCTGATAGCAAGATATATTCTGGAAGCACCAGAGCTCCTAGTTGAAATCCGGGAGGCCGATGTTGTGGTGAAGGATTATGTTGGTCTCATAGTCATTGAAATTAGCCCACCGATGGTGTAGATCACGGGAGGATCTCACTGTAAGTGCCAACAATGGCATTGAGGATGCTAAACCCCCCAACTGTGAACGTGACGACGCATGCCCCGATGCCTTTAAACCTCACGTAGCCATCGGTGGTGTAGCTGACGTTGAGCTCATTGCAGCAATCAATGTTGGTGAGGTGGGGCTCCGCAATGATGTGGTCGAGAAGGGTGAGGTTGAAATCGCCGGATCTGAGGAAAGTGGAAGGGAGAGCTAGGGGCGGAGGGGGAGGTGTGGGAGCGAATGGAGCAGCTGGGGGTGGAGGGGGAGGTGTAGGGGTGGAGGGGAGGTGCAGGGACGAGGGTAGGACCTCAGGGTGGAGGAGGGGGGTGCAGGTGCGGAGGGGATGTGCGGGGACAGGGGTAGGACCTTGGGGCGGGGGAGAGGGTGGGGGACGGAGGGGCGTACCTCAGGGCAGAGGGGGAGGTGCGCGGGCTGGGTGGAGGTGGGGGAGGGGGGGACCTCGTGGCAGAGAGGGAGGTGCATGGGCGGGGAGAGGTGCGGTGGCAGGTCATGGAGGTGCAAGGGCAGAGAGGAGGTGCAGGGATGGGGGCAGGACCTCGGGGTGGGGGAGGGGGTGCAGGGGCAGAGGTGAGGACCTCAGGGCAGAGGGAGAGGTGCGCGAGCTGGGTGGAGTTGCAAGGGTATAGGGAGGACCTTGGGGCAGAGGGGGAGGTGCGTGGCCGGGGAGAGGTGCATGGACGGGGAAAGGAGGCGTCGAGGTGGAGTAGGAGGATGGGGAGGATGAAGAGTAGGGGGAGGAAGAGGAAGAGGATGGGGATGGAGGAGGGAACACTCCAGAGGAGGAGCAATGGGCAGAGGAGGCTAGGGAGGAGCGGGGGGAGGGCTTATTCGACGAGCTTGATGGGCGCAGGGGAGGAGGTTGTGGAGACGGAGGAGGGGAAAGGAGGAGCAGCAAGGCAGAGGAGGCTGGGTAGGGGGAGGATGGGGAGGGGGAGTTGGTGGAAGACATTTTTATCCTTTTTTTATAATTTAATCCCCTTTGTGTCCCCAAAGTTAACGTCTAGTGATAGAACGACAAGAAGTCGGGGATACAACCTATATTCTTAAAAAAGGAGGGGCATAATTGATATTGCAATATCTCATAGGGGCACAATTGAAAAAATTCCTAACAAAAATAATATAAAGTATAAGCATGTAAAAACAAACAATTATAAGATCTCAAGAAATACATAAATTAAATTTCAGAAAACCACCCGTAACTAAATAGTTCTAGTTTTACCCTCGATAAATAGGTTGCCTCCCCGTGATCAACATTCGTGTACTTAAATTATACACGTCTGAGTTTAGGAGACACTACAAATTTGTGGTTGAATTCTCCTTGATCTTGCAACGATTCTTCTTCCCTCCTAGAGAAGGGACCTTGGCATGTTCATCATCTAGTATAAGAGAAGTTAGTAACCAACAAGACTGTAGGGGCCCACTTTAGTAGTCTTAAGAAGATAATAGGATCGTTGTCCTCGGGTAGAACATACAGTTGGATATGTATTTGAATGTTCAAGATATCTAGTGTGGTGACACATAGGGTTCGTTTGGTTGCAGGCTTAATCAGGTTTGGGTTCGGTTGGGATACTATTCACAAAGGTACCCTCTCCTCACAGTTTACTATTTGTAACGTCTCGGGCTTAGGTCCCCGGTCCGTTATCGAGGAAAACTAGCCCTGACAACTTGTTAGGTACGGGCCCAAATGGATCTGTTGACAACCACCCAAAATGCTGAAGTCCAAGTTGTCAAGTAGTAATCTCCATCACTTATAAACCACACCCACACTTCGTGAGTTTTAGGTATGTCACTATGTTTGGGGTTGGGGTGTTACAACCTCCCCCACTTATATTCGCAACGTCCTCGTTGTGACATGGTCCATCACTTATTCCCAGTGATAGTGGCGGCTGCACGCTTCGGGTAGCCATTTCCTCTAACCTCTTGTAGGGGTGGCTCCATCTCTTGGGTAGCCCTTTTCACTATCAGAGAGAATTTGGCTCTGATACCATTTGTAACGTCCCGGGCTTAGGTCCCCGGTCCGTTAGCGAGGAAAACTAGCCCTGACAACTTGTTGGGTACGGGCCCAAATGGATTCGTTGACAACCACCCAAAATGCTTAAGCCCAAGTTGTCAAGTAGTAATCCCCATCACTTATAAACCATATCCACACTTCGTGAGTTTTAGGTATGTCACTATGTTTGGGCTTGGGGTGTTACACTATTCATCCAGCCCAACCCAACCCCATCCAACCCTGCAACCAAACGAACCAATAGAGTATCACCCGAAAAACTATCATCATCATTCAACGGAGATTGTATTATTCACCAATATCAAAGTGATATCTACATTCCAATCCATTTCCAAGCGGATTGGATAAGAAAATATCCATATCAGTTTGAAAATTAATATTTAAAAATCCATATTAATTAAATCTAATGCAATAAATTTATGTTAAATATATTATTTATAATAGTTTTATGATATATAGTTACATATAAAATATATATGATAGGTGGAGTGGATATGGATATATCCATGCACAATTGCTAATTAAAAGATGTCCATACAAGATATATATATAAAATATATATATTTAATAGACATTATATCGCACATGATTACATGTAAATTTATAATTATATTTGTATTTTTTAACGAACACACACACACACATATATATAGGAAATTTATCCAGAGATCTCTGTGCCCATTTGGATTTTTTGAGCATCCAATTGTAGCCGTCCATCTATAAGATTCAATCTCAAAAAAATAGGAACTAATTTTCATATAGAAATAAAATAAAATCGGAAGTTAAAACTTTTCTAAAAATAGCATTACGTTTTTGGAAAGTGCAAGGCATACATATATGATTGCTAAAACTATCGATTCATTCCAACACAAGGTACTTTTTTTCGTTTCAATGTAAGAAGAGAGGTATGTGATTCATTTCATGATTTGATCGCTTATTTCTATCATAATTTTGTTGTTTTAATGATATTTTTGTTCTATTTCATCATTTCATGATTTCATGATTTGAGCGCTTATGAAATTTCATATTTTTTTATCGTAAGCAATATTTTTTTCGAGAAGTATGATTGAAATATGAGAAAGTGGTGTTCATAATATCAATTTTTATTCATTTTGGTACATGATATGTAGTAATAATTGATTTTTTATCGAATGTATTTTGTTTTCATATAATAGAAAGTTACAGTAAACACAGTTGTTATTTTTCATGTGTTAATTTGAAAATATACCGAGTTACTGATGTATTTACTTAATTTACTTATAAGATATTTTATGTTACTATTACAAACATAATTGTTACTTTTAATACGCTACTTTGAAGATATACTGAGTTACTGATGTATTTACTTAATTTACTTATAAGATATTTTGTGTTACTAATGCTAATAGAATTGTTAGTTTTTTGTGTGTTACTTTGAAGATATACTGAGTTACTGCCCTTATAGTCATTAATACCGATGAAAATTATACAAATTACCTTAGTAATTTAAATATTTACTTGTCCTTTGCTATTAGTTACTGATATAGAAATAAAAGTTACTAATTTTTTGAGCAAAAATGAATCTACTTACTTTCGAAATAGTGAATTACTTATATGAATTCCGAAGTTTATCTTACTGATCTCAATTCAGTAAGTTACTTAAGTAGCTCATCAAATTACTTATGCTTCACATTGAATTGCTATTATAAATATAATTTATTACAAGTTACTTGTCATATAACAAATGTTACTAACAATTCATTACAAGTTAATTGTCATTGAATGATTCTTACTGAAGCGAGTACATTGTTGAGTTACTTTTCTTTTTACAATTCTTACTAATCACAGATATAAAATAGTACTGAAGCAAGTATCTTCCTGAAACGTTAATGAATATTTGTAAGTAATGTGTATTCTTTTCCAATTTCTTGATATTTTAATATTTCTAAATGGTCAATTAACTTATTATTTCTTCTAGAACAATGCAATAATTTGATGTCTTGAAGAAGTTGCTGTTATGCTGACGAGCGAGAGCAAAACAACATCATCTAAATGGACGATAAGACAACAATTGAAATTTGGATGTTCATCATATAATAATAATAATTAAGTAATTTATGTGTGGCTTTCAGTAACACTTGACATATTACAAGTAATTAAATGAGCAACATAAGTAAAGAAGGTGTGATTTCGATAGTAATTCAGAACAAAGAATAAAACAAGTAAGATATATAGAAGCATCAATAACATGTAATAAATTGTAGGTAAAAGAGGATAATGGAATAAGTAAGTTGGAATAAATATAAAAAATCACGTGATCAGTAACTTATGTATTGCTATCAGTAATACTCGATGCATTATAGTAATTAAAAAGGTTATATAAGTAAATAAGAGGTGCTTCAGTAAGACTCACAGTACAATCAAAATGACTTCAGTAAAATGGACATTTGTAATCAGTACTTATTGTATGAAAACTAGTAATTTCTATACTTAATTACTGATCTCACAACAATAATTACTTGAGAACTGAATAAGTATTACTTGAGTAACATGAATGAATTACTGATCTCTGTACAATGTAATATTACATGTATAAAATACTGACAATTGTTTCAGTATTACTAATCTCGCAACATATAATTACTTGAGTACATTATGTACATTACTGATCAAATGTACAATGATTATTTCTTCGGTACGAAATTAATGATTTGAATGTATCTTTCCAAAACCGTTTTCCTTTTTTTTAAAGACTCGATATAGTTGGAAATATAAAAGGTTCAAATGTATTAAATCCTTCCAAAACCGTGCTCCTTCGAAATAGGCAACCATTCAAATGGAAATACACGTGGCGAGCCCACGTTTGGTGCTCACCGCAACTCAAATGAGCACAGGTGTCTCTGAATAAGCCCTATATATATTGATAAAAATATTTATGGAAACTAGAGTGATATTGATATTGATATTCATATATATATATATATATATATTGAAATGAATACATGTATATAGATGTATCCTAATTCATTTTTAGATTAAGGCTTGTATAAAGGATATTCATATGAAATTTAATATATTTCTACACGAACTTATTAAAATTTATACACATATACCGATATGTATATTTATGGATATCAAAGTGTTAGCAACATCAAATTCTATTTTAAAATGGATAAATTCAGTGGATTGGATATGGTTATATCGTCATGAACTAGAAGATTCAAATTGGTATAACAAATTTTTAAATAAATTCATAAAATTGGTGTTATTTGTTTCTAATATCTTATTAAGAAAAGGAAAAAAAATCTTTTTTTATTGATACCTTGTATCGAATATAATATACATGTGGAATAAATTACCCTTTTGAGAATGGCAAATTTATTTATTTTAATAAAACAAACATAAAATAAGAAATATTTAACTACCTTCCTCTACTTACATTTTTTTAAAATCAATGATCATTCATCGTTAAAATAGTGCAGGCCAGAGTTGTACAACACCATATGGTAGACACAATGGGTTAACGGTCAAAATATAAGCCTTTCCAACATAAGACAGAAATGAGGTCCTTATTTGAATTACATTCCCAAAGTAAACCAAGCAACACAATGGAAAAAAACATTCCTTTGTATTTCTTTTTTGGGATATTTACACTTATAATTCTGAGTAATTTCGTAATTACAATTATAACCCTAAATAATCACGAATTACACCCAAGATCCCGAATAGTACTTAACTCTTACACCCATAACCCTGTGTTAACTTCCATCTGATTTCTCGTTAACTATAATGATATCCGTCAAATATTTTATATTTATACCCTTAAACTTCCATCTGACTTCCCGTTAACTTTTGCATCCATAAACCCCGCCCTGTCTTGCCACGCGTCGAACTCCTCTCCTCCCTTTCCTCCAGCCAAACCCGCCATCGACCCCCTCCCCTTCATCAAGGTAGCCCGGTGCCGTGCACCAAGATTCTCTTCTCTCCTTCCTCCAACCAACCCCGTCACCCAGCATCGAGCTCCTCCTGCTCCCCTTGCTCTAGCCAGCCCAGCCACACCCGTCGACGAGCTCCTCCTTCTCCCCTTCCTTTAGCCACCCCCGTGCACTGAACTCCTCTTGCACCCTCCCTTCCCTTTCCTCCAGCCCCTTCCCCTTCCTCCATCCCACGTCTGCAACCCCCACTACCTCCTACGCGGAGAGCTCCCGCCTTCCCTTTCCTCCAGCACGCCTCCACCCCTCCCCCTCGCATGCACGATGAGCTCCCCCCTTCCCCTTCCTCCAGCCCGCCTCCACCCCACCCCCCACCCCGCCTGCGCGGTGAGCTCCCCCTTCCCCTTCCTCCACCCTACCACCCCCCACGTGGCGAGCTCCTACCCTTCCATATCCTCCAGCTCGCCTCCCATGCAACGAGCGTTCGCCTTCCTCCCCCAACCTGCTTCGTCTCCACCCTCTGCTCCTCCTCAAGGAGTGACACATCCACAGGCACAATCCGGGGGTAAACCCAACTGCGGAGAGGTCACGAGCAACACTACGGTAGAGTGCATCGGCATGTTCTGTTGTAGATCCATCTAGAAGCGGCGCCAGAGGAGGAGGAAGTCGTCGCCCTCCACCCTTGTCGCCTACAAAGCCGCCGCCGCTTCCCACCATCGTCAAAGCCCCCTTCCTGACATGCAAGCCCCCCGTCGACCCCCCATCCCCTCATCGTCAAAGATTCAACCACGACCCAGTAGGGATTTTTTCCTTTTTTTTACTTTGATCAATCTCAACGTTAGATCGCAGATTGGTTAGATTAACTCAATCATCTGGTTGAGTTTATGAACTAAATTAACAGAAGGTTATGGACGTAAAATAGAGCATTATTGAGGATATTGAGTGTAATTCACGATTACTTAGGGTTATGATTGTAAATATAAAATTACATAGAATTATAGGTGTAAATATTTTTTTTCGCATTCCATATTAATTTCATTCTTTTTAGAGACAAATTAGACTTATTGGAAAGAGAGAGTAGAGCGATGGTCAAAGTGTCTGTTTCAAAAGGACAATTACTCGCAATACAATAAAGAAATGAGCTCAATATTTGAATTACATTCCCAATGTAAACCATGCAACATAATGGAAAAAGAATCATTCCTTTGCATTCTTTTTTTCAATACATCACATGGTAATATGGTTCCTTTTAGAGACAAATTAAACTTATTGAAAAGAGAGAGGCACACTTTGGTCAAAGTGTCCGTCTAAGGACGATTATTACTCACAACACAAGAAAGAAATGAACTCCTTATTTGAATTACATGCAGGGACAGGGACAGAGCTAGAACATTTTTTAGGAGGAGGCACGAGGTTTTAAAAAAATATGTCTATCAATTACAATACAATTATATTCAGTATATAACATTAATTGTTATGGACAAATTATGTCTATAGTTGTCATGTATATTTTTCATCAATTTTGAACTTATTCATTATATAGTAATGATCTATTTTGAACTTATTTTTTAATCAACTATATCTTTTTATTCAATTTTACATAAATTGATTTCATATATGTTTCGCAATGTTAGGATTTTTTGTTAATGATGTTTATATCTTTTTTTAAAAAGTAAGTTATATTCAAGTATTTTAATTATTTTAAATTCAGTATACGGATTTTGGCGAATCCACAGTTATCACCCTCGTAAAATCCGATATTTAGACGAGCAACGTCGCAAGGAAGGTTGTTGAGGCAGGTCCAACAGGCGAGGAAGGGGTGATGGGTGGCAACAAAAGAGTGGACAGAGGCGATGCGAGGTGGGGCCGTGGAAGAGGAGGGGGGGAGGCACCGGTGGGCAGAGAAGGATCAGGGGTAGAGGAGGCCAAGGCCGAGGAGGGAGAAAAGGCGTGAGGTGAGGAAGGTGGTGCCGACAATGAGGAGGATGAGGTGGGCAACGTCAACATCGACGAAGGCGCCCACAAGGGCCGGGAAGCTCCAGGTGTGGAGCTCGTTGCATGACATGCCTTCCTTCATAGAGAGAGAAACTAACTTGAGTCTCCTGCTTCTTCTGAAGAGTTAAAGGAGGCAAGTTTTTTTTCCATTTTTTTGTTAATCCGACCGTTAGATCGTGGATCCGTTTGATTAACTCACTCATATGGTTGAGTTAATGAACTAAATTAACGAAGGTTATGGGTGCAAAACAGAGCATTTATTCAAGATACTAGGTGTAATTCGTGATTATAGAATGTTTCTGAGGTAATTACGATATTACTCAGGATTATGGGTGTAAATTTCCCTATTATCTATTGGTAAAAATTATTGAACTTTTTCTAAAAAATTGAAAGGGGCATGTATGAGTTTTACCCTCAAAAAATCCAATTGAGGCATTATAATTATGAAATATTATGATTATATTTTCCTTACAAATCTATAGGAAAAAAATTACATATACATATATTAATCCCAAAATTTGGGAGGGGGGTTGGTTACTTGCCCCCCCTTAAATCCGTCCTTGATTACATGCCCAACGCAAACTAATCAACAGAATGGGAAAAATTATTCCTTCGGATAGTCTTTTCGTTACATGCCAAGGTAATTTCATTCCTTTTATAGACAAACTAGACTTAGTGAAAAGAGAAAGGCAGACCTGTGGTCTAAGTATCCGTCTTAAGACGACCCGTTGCTCCGAAATACTTAAAGAGCATGCATGAATTTATTTGTCTTGGACCACTAAAATTCCATTCAATTCCCATGATCTTCGATACAATGAAACATTCACTGCCACTGGTAAAGTTGTCTCAGCCAAAGTTGCTAAACATGAGAAGTTTTGCATTGACAATCAACATGTCTTCATCGTTTTCAAGTTTGATACCTTTGGGTTCTTAGCATCTGAAGCTGTAGAGCTCCTTAAGAGGGTCCAGAAAATTATGCATAGTAATGTTATGGTCCCCAAGTCTATGAATGTTGTGTTCCGAAGAATTGGATTTGCCATACAAAAGGGATTGGCGGCGCAACTTGTTGCTGTCTCCCAACAGTTTCTTTGTAATATGTCCTGATCGATTTAAAAATATTTGCGACCGTCTTAAATTAAAATTATGGTAATCATATTTTTCAAACGTAACATTATTTTTCTTCGGAGCCTATACAAAATATGTATTTCCGATCGTCAATATTCCAAAATTTAAAAAAGTTAAACCCACTGTAAACTACACGTTGCAGCCTTTTCTATTGTTGTTACCAGCAAGATTATTTGATTAATGGATATCTCCCTTTAATATTTATCCAGAAAGGGCGAGAAGGTAGCGTGTCTTACTATATCATGCAAACCAAAGAGGATCCTATGCTGTGTTGCAGGAATCCGTTCGATATCCCGGCCAGTCCGTCCGATCCCCATCGGACGGATTCCTGCGTTACAGCAGGAGAGGATCCGTCCTCCATGCAAACAGCTTCATTTAATTTGAACAAATCTAGGAAGTTCAATCGGAGGAAGGTTGACGGGTGAAAGGGCACAACTGCCGATCAGGCGTTAACCTCGACGTTTTGCCATTTGATTGGTTCCTATTAAAGACGACGTTCCTTCACAGACGTCATCTTCACATTCCCGTTATAATTCCTTCCCGACCCTATAAATATCACCGTATATATTTCCTAGTGAAATCACAGCTCTAATATCAGTCCCTGTATCTCTCAATCTCAGGACATGGCTTCAGCTGCAACTGCTGCATTGGGATCATTGTCGGAAATCGAAGTGGATGGGTTCGTCTTCCCGCCGACGGTCAAGCCTTCGGGATCAGTCAACACCCTCTTCCTCGCCGGCGCAGGCAAGTCCTCATCTTCAAATGAAACTTTGCATCGTATTTGCATATGGCTTAGTCCATCTTGATGTTTTTTCCTTAAACCTTTATAGTTAATCTTTGTTATTTAATGGGTAAAGGGCATACGTGTATGAAACATTTATTCATCATCACACATCTATGTGTACAAACTCTCTATCAAATATCATGGTGGTTTGTGTAGGGGTGAGAGGTTTGGACATTGAAGGCGAGTTTGTGAAGTTCTCATCTATCGGCGTGTACTTGGAGGAGGGTGCGGTGGCGCTTCTGGCGAAGAAGTGGAAAGGAAAGGCTGCGGAAGAGCTGTTTCTGTCCCTCGAGTTCTTCCGGGACATCGTCACTGGTTCGAAGCTCTATTCGTGTTTATAAATCCACTGTTTTGGTCAGAAATTAGAAAAATCGATATGCTTATGCTGCTTAGTATTGTTTAATTTTAGGCCCATTTGAGAAATTCATCAGAGTTACCTTGATCCAGCTCCTCACCGGAGTCCAATACTCCAACAAGGTGGCTGAGAACTGCGTCGCCATTATGAAATCTGCGGCGGTCTACACGGAGAATGAAGAGCAAGTCATACGAGACTTCAAGGACATCTTCAAGAACCACTCTTTTCCTCCATCTTCTTCTGTCCTCTTCACTCAATCCGCCGACGGAGACTTCACGGTACGGCACGCTCTCTGCTACCTTAACTTTCTATGATTTTGTGGCGTTGTATTTCGTTAATCTAGCAGTAAATTAGCATGGAAATCTTCTCGTTAAAATTACAATAATTCAAACTAGACCAGAGCCCATATTGTTTGCCTGCACATTTCCAAATTCCCTTCTAACTTTTGTCTACTCAAACGTATGCATATGCGACAGATTGGATTATCCAGCAAGAGTGATGAAGAACCTGACAACGGCGTCACGGTGATAAAGAACAGGATGCTGGGCGAGGCGGTATTGGAGTCCATCATTGGGGAGCACGGCGTGTCCCCTGCAGCGAGGAAAAGCATGGCGGAGAGGCTGGCGGCGCTCTTCTCGGTGGCCGAAGGCGGCATTCAAGTGCAAGGGGAGGTGGATGAAGAAGTTAGATCAGTTTGACTGCTATTTGGTTCACTGCTGTTTAGGTTTTTACAGTTTAAATAAGGTTGTCCCAATTACTTTATTTCAAAATATTAGTTCGAGGTTTGCATAAACAATATTGAGTGGTAAGTGGTAATATATGCTTATTGTTATCTACATTAAATTGTTGCAGAAAAGTAGCAAACGGACAGTGGATCCATCTTTTAACGTTTGATTATTCTCTTTGATTAAATTAGAGTTCAATTTTCTGAACACATTTAGACCTTTCGCTGGCGACCGTCGCCATTTGGAAGTAACTCATGGAATAACTAAAATGCACAAGATTAATCTCTGCCAAACGCCATACAAAACCTAACACGTTCAGTTGGAGTAACAGATGCGTAAAAAAAGAGACTTAATATTCAAAAGGATTGAAAGTCCAGAGGTTGGCAAAAAACTAGCCTGATGGTACAAACTTCCAACATATCTACACACTAAGTGAAGAAAGTGACGAGCCATAGAGAGATCGTGGATATTCCAACACGTGTGCTTCATTTCTACATGAAAATCAGGTTTTCTTGTACAGGAGCATGCACGATTGGAAGATGAAATTTCAGTTCCCCATAATTTTTGGATCAAATAATTATTTTGGAGAAAGGTATAAATGGCCGAAGAAGATATTACATGCTCCTCGTTGTGCTGCTGCTAAAACTTTCGCGCTTCAGCTCTTTCCTGAATCTGTTGATGAACTCGTCAGCTCTCTTGTCCACTTCTTTCATCTCCTCTTTACGTTTATATGCTCCATCTCTTTCTTCTTGTTCCTCCTCCGCCTCCTCCGGTTCGGGCTTTAGGTGGCGACCGTCCGATAGGCATTGCCATGTAACGGTAGCTTGAGAGGGAGGACCGTTTGAGCTTGATAGGGAGGGGGCCGGGTTCGTATGAGGGGTTCGGTTGGATCTTGCAGTTGAGGTTGTTCTTGATCAATGTGTGCGGTGAGCGCGATTGTGGGGATGACGAGGTTGAGAAGTATGAATGCGACGACAGGTGTGAACCACTCGACCGTAGAGGCCAAGATCGACGCAGTGGATTCCTCCACCCCTCACCCTCTCTTGTTTGTGAAGAAGAAGAGAGGTAGTAGGGATATTAGGAAGGGATATTTACACCCATAACCTTGAGTAGTTTCGTAATTACTCCAAGAACCCTCGATAATCATGAATTACACCGAAGACCCTCAATAATGCTTAACCTTTACACGTTATAACCCTGTGTCAAGTTCCATCATAGTTCTCCGTTAACTCTAACGGAAAAAGTTATATGCTGGCAATTTTACCCTTCAAAACACGCCATATTTATAATAAGATGCCTTTGTGCAGATCTAAAGGTATTTTATAATGACTCTGAAGGTCGGTGGAGACCATGAGCGGCGGTGGGGAGTGGGTGGTTGTCGGTGCTCGACGCCACCCAGGAAAGGCTTCGGGAGGTTCGGACGTCCTCGAGGGTTCGTGCATGGTTCCTAAGGTGCGTGAACAATCTCGGCGGACGGTCAATGGTCGTGGGGAGCTCTTGCCATTCGGCCGGGGATGTTTCAGATGTGGCTCGCTCTCTCATTGGGCGAGACAATGCAGGGACGCCCTGCGTTGCTTTAGGTGCTTGGGGTTGGCGCATCGGAGCAAGAACTGTCGCGCGGGAAGGAACTTGCCCAAGGTAGGGGCTGCCGGGTGTTTGTTGATTGGTGAAGGAGGAGGCAGGGACGCCCTCTTCAAGGGATCCTCGGACGTTGGCCTGGTGATGGATGGTGGCTTCGGGGGGGATGTTGCGGCGGTGTCCTCATGGAAAGTGCTAGGTCGTGGACTTTCAGGAGGGGAGGCAGATGCTCTTTTGTCCCTGTCACGATCGGGAAAGTCCTCACTCAAATGGAGGCGGGTGCTCGGCGGAGATGGATCGTTGTCCCAGGATTTACTGAGCGTGGTGATGGTTAAGGGAATTCCTTTTCTTTGGAGAAATATTCACCGGGTGCGTGGGCTGCTGTCCAGCATTGCCGTGGTAGAGGGTTTGGTCTCCACTGGTTACTTCCCGGGAGAGGACGTCGGCGTTGTTGTGCGGGTCCGTCGGTTTCACCCACGTTTGTTGGGAAGATGGTCCGTGGTGGCAGAAGGTCATCGGCTGTGTTTGGAGATTTCCTCGACCTCTTTTCCGAGAAACGTGCGGCAGGGGCGGTTGTCTCGTGAGATGATGGTTCAAGGAGGAGGAAGGACGTGCTTCACTGATTCGACCAAGGTTGGGGTGGCCGGGGCCGTCCCTCCGTCAGCGGTGGTGGTTGCCAAGGAGGTTGGGCGTCCGGCGTCCGTTCGGTTTCCTAGTTCAGTGGAGGAGATTGTGCATAATTGCGGAGGATGCGCAATAAATTTTGGTACGCTGGAGACGGCAGGGAGATCAATTTCAGCCATGCAGCATGCGGAGAATGCGCATGATTCGATGGGATTGGAGCCCGTGGTTGTTGGAAGTGCGCACGAATCGGGCATCGATTCAATGCATGGGATACGTAATGCCATGCAGATTGAGTTGTTAGCTGGAGGGAGGGATTCACAGAGATTAATTGGAGGGCATCTGGACGCAAATATGGGAGAGAAGGATACGTTAGGGAGGTGGGGACCAATTGTGGTGGGGCCATCCGTTGGAATTGAAATTGAGGAAATTCCAGTGCGAGGAATTGATGAGGAGGGGAGCCAATTAGGAGTGGGACCCGAGGGATGGGGTCCACGGGTGCTTTTGGGAGTAGGCGAGTTTGAAAGGAGTGGGACCAGTGACCATCCAGAGCCTTGCAATGTGATGTATTCTGCGGAGTTACCTATTCAAACTATAACGGCTACACAATCGTAGATCCTTCCTCTGGGAGATCCTATCGAGGGGAGTGATATGATTTCGTTAGCGCTGGTTTCGCAGGAAGTACGAGCTGAAACGCCGTTGGAAGTCCAAGGCATAAATTTGGTCGTGGATCTTCGGAGGTTTGCAAGGTCGGAGTTACTTGGAAGAGTTCCTTTGGAGGACTCTCTCTCCCGGAGATTGGCAGTAGATGGATCCGGGGGCGAGTCGGGGTGTGGGGTGGAAGCTACTTTGGCATTTGGAGGGCAGGAGGGAAATTTTTACCAAAGAGAAGCATTGAGGTTGACAAGGGAGGTGTCTGAGGTCACTGCTGGAGTATGTGCGGAAGGAAGTGGCAACTGTGACGGTTTGGTGGTGTTGCTAGAAGAGGAGCAGCTTGACAAGGTGGGAGGTGCCGAAGGTGGGAGAAGGCGGTATCGTACTTGGGAGGACGAGAAGAAGCAACAAGGCGGTGCTAAGAAGAAAGATCGTCGTCTGCTACGTGCGGGTTTGATTTCCAATATTGGTGGCGAGGCCATTCCCAAAGGGAAGGAGCCTGTGTTGGGCTCGCCAATCGGGAGACCTAGCTATTTCAGCTTGCTTGACAGGAAGTTTGCGGAGAGTCTAGGCGTCGTTCCGCCTCGTGGGAGGTCAGGAGATGTTTATATATGAAGATCCTATCCTGGAATGTTAGAGGGTTGGGCAGCCTTGAGAAACGGCTGGGGGTGAAGAAGTTGATGTTGGAGGCTCATGCTGATATTGTGTTGTTACAAGAAACGAAGTGTTCGACACTTAGGGGAAATGGATGGCGGGAGCTGGGCGGAGGCTCAATATATGACTTTGTGGAGGTGGAATCTCAAGGCGCGGCAGGCGGCCTCCTCTCTGGCTGGAAGCTTGATGATTTCGAATTGCTGGACGAATGGAGAACTGTGTTTTCTATTTCTGTGACTCTAAAGAGAAGATTTGACGGGGCTATCCTTACTGTGTCCAACGTATACGGACCATCTTCTCCAGGTCCGGTTTCGCTGGCAGAGGATTTGGCGAGGGTTACTATGGAGAGAGATGTTGGTGTTTGGCTTATAGGTGGGGACCTTAATCTGACATTGTTCCCAGAAGACAGGCCGAGGTTGGGAGGAGGGAGAGACGGGGGCTCGGAGGTTTTCAGGAATCAGATCCATTCCCTTGGACTGGAAGTGGTGGATGCTGCTGGTTGTTCTTACACATGGCGAAATTCGAGATCGAGATCGAGGATTGACAGATTCCTCCTCTCCCATGAGGGGCTTGAACTCTTTCCGTTATCCAGGGCTTGGGCTTTGCCGCGGGCTCATTTTGATCACACGCCGCTGCTTTGGTCATCAGAGGAGGGTGCTCGATCCAGATCCTTTTTTAGATTTGAGAAGGCATGGCTGCTAGAGCCTGGTTTCAGGGAGGAGGTGGAAGCTCAATGGAGAGGTTGGCAGGTGTTTAGCCCGAAAATCAGTGATCTTAAGTTCCACACAAGGCGGGAACTCAGTCGCTGAATCGACCACGCGAAATTCGGATTAAAACAACAATTAACCCACGACAAATATATCAAGCAATGAAAGTAAATGTGCGGAGTTAAAATTTATTATAACTCTACAACAAGATGTGTATAGGTGCAAGTATGTGTAGAGGTCGAACACAGGGAGCAGACAGGTAGAACGGGGCACTAAGGCACAGAATGTGTGTGTATGTGATCAAGTGTCTATTATGTTAATTTTTTGTGGGTTTTTAATTTTTATATTTTTTATTTAATTTTTAATTTTATAATTTTGTATTTTGATTTTTAATTTACTGATTTTATATTTTCTTTTTTTATATTTATACTTTTTTTTATTTTGTTTTCAATATTGGAAGATAAGGACAATGTAATAAAAGACAAGCTAAAGTATTTATAAAAACGTGCAAAAATAACCAAAAATTCAGAAATAAGTGTTTTTGAAATTTTTAGGATTTTTTACTGTTTTTGTGATTTTTGGGTAATTTTTAGAATGTTTTTGGTATTTTTAATTAGCAAAATAAAGCAAAACAGTGAATAAAATGCAAGGCTGAAACTAAAATGGGGAAATAAAATAGAAAACAGTAGCAAAAATTCTCCACTTTTATTTTCACTTAAAGACAATGAAACAAAAAAAAATTAGAGACAAAGTTTATATTTTTAGGAGTTTTGTAGAATTTTTAATATTTTTATAGAGGTTTTTAGAGTTTTGCAATTTTTAGGGGTTTGGTTTTGTATTTTTTAATGATTTTTGGTCTGGAGTTAAAACAAACTAAAGTAGACAATATATATTTTTGTGGGATTTTTCTGGAGAGTTTTTATATTTTTTAGGTATTTTATAATCTAGACAGTGCACAAAATAGATGTTTTTGATTTTTAATAAATATAAAAATGCAATAATTATGAAAAATAAAAATATGGCGTTAATCTATGATGCAACAGAGACTTAAACTGAATTTTGGGGATTTTTTGGGGTTATATCGACGCATGCATAAAATACAAGCAACAAAAAAGAAAAACCATCTTCGCAGGGGCGTTTTTGTAATATTAGGAAAATCCAAGGGCCTCTACGCAATATTTCCAGAAAATAAATAACTAAATAAAAATCTAGAGGACTGAATATTAAAGACAAGAACTACGCGGTTATCCACGCAAAATCCCCAGGGGGCACGTGCGTGAGCACGCGCGCTTGGGGAGGATAGCCTTGCAAATCTAAGAAGTGGAAGGGTGTTTTTGGCAATTAATACAAAAAAATTAAACAGCATTTGATAGTTTATATGATAATCTCTAAATACGAAAACGCATGGGAGAAAGTCTGCAAAATTCCCACATGCCTTGGCAGATCGCACGGCGCAGCGCGCCTCACTTATCTACGTGTCTAAATCCTACGGGCCCGTACCCCTTCGCAGCCGATGGCTAAGATTAGAAGGTGGAACTTTGATCGGAGGCCGAGAGAGATTTGATCAGACGATGGCTGCTACTCAGGATGATCGGAGAAGATCCGACGGTATCAGATGGATCTGGAAGAACACTTCGAAGAGCTCCAGCTTGGGGGGTTTGCATCCGCCAAGGCTCGAACCCCCGTGTACCTAGGACTCCTCCACCGCTCTTGCAATGCTCGTGCAGCAATATCGAAGCCTCCAGGTGCTCTAGATTGGGCCAAAGACCAACGGAGGGCCTTTAGCTGCGCGTCGAAGCTCCGGCGTCCCTGCGGCTTTTCCTTGGGCAAAATGATGAAGCCCCGCTTCCTCCCTTGGGTCCTGCAAGTGGCAAGTAAACGTAGCAGCAACAAAAATTGCAGAACCCAGCTCTTGAAGATGAAGAGTTGACGACGTGGAGTGTTGAGGGTGGTGGCCGGAGTGGAAGCTCCGATCGAGGTGTTTGATGGTGAGATCGAAGCCAATAGTTGATTTAATGCGAAGCTAATTACAGGAAAACAAAGCTAAGGGCTACAGCTACATATTACGCAAGAAAAATCAGGGAGAAACGACCTCGAGGGCTGAGAAGAGCCCAAGGTTGGACCTCAACGGCCACGGGTGGCCGGAGGTGATGGAAACACCTCCTTGGTCGACTAACACCGCCCCTGAGGAGTTGGAGGATCTCCTGTCACAAGACCCGATCCAGAACTCGCAATCAAAAAGTGGGGAGAAGGTCAAAGAGGGTTCAAAGTGGAATGGAGGGGTTTGGAGGTTATTTGAAAAGTTGGCCGAGAGGGCTCCTTGCACGAGGTGCACAAGGCGCGACAGAGGTCCAATCTCCAAGAAAATCAATGGGCGTGCAAGATCAATAGTAGGTCTACATTTCTCGTGAAGACATCGACCTCAAACGGTGAAAGATGAGGCCGGGAAAAATCCACGAAGATGGGACAAAACCCATTCTGACAGGCTCCAGACCTCGGTCAGAGAGTTGACCGAGGTCAACCAGGGGAGAGATCTGGTTGGTCCACGTGGACCAACCAGAAAAAACCTTGGAAAAAAGGTTTCTAAATTCAATTAAAAATAGGAAATGATTTCATTGATTTTTAATTATAAAATAAAAAATGTTTATTTTTTTATAAATTACTTTATTATGATTTTTATTTATTTTTATGAAGTATATTTTTACAAGTTGCTATTATACCCCTATATAGGTATATTATCTACATATTTTATTCCTTTATTTTTATTTTGTGATTTTAATTTTATTATTTTTATTTCTTATTTTATAAAATTATAAAATAAATTTATATACATAAATATATTTTTATTTTATTTTTCTGATATGTTTTGTTTATTTAATAAAATACAAATATGTTTTGTATAGGTATATGTACAGGTAATGTATCTATGTATTTTATTTTTAAGTATTTTATTTTTGTTTTTATTTAGGTTTTTATTCTTATTTTAATGTACATTATTGTTATAAGTATTATTTACTACTTTATAAAAAATATAAAATTGTAAAAATAATAAATAAATAATAAATTGAATATTTTATTCGGTACACTGTACAATGAGGGTCCAAAAGTCAACTTTCAAACCGTAGCTCCGCCAAATGCGAAACCACCGCCATTAAATAGCTTATTTTCTTCTATATACAATTAAGGTGAGTACGCTGCATTTGGAGTTTTTATTTGTGAGATACGGGTCTGGGAAGTTGGGATTCTGGATTTTTATTCAGACCATAACTTTTTATCTGTGTATTATTTTTCTGCAAAATCAATTTTGTATTTTTCTTTATTTAATTATCTACAACTTTCATGTACAAAGTTTCTTTATTTGATGTATAAAAAGTGGAACCAAAAATAGGTCCCAAAATGAATAAGGAATGAATAGAAAATATAGGTATTTTATCTGTATTTTGGCCCTTATCTCCCCCTACTTTATTCCTTGTCGACCTATTCATCAAGATGCCTAGGTCTCGGGGTTTCGGGTCATAAAATATTTACAATATTTTATTCTTTTTCTTTTCTTTTCTTTATTCTATAATTTTGGCATTAAAAACCGCAATTTATACAATATTTACACACATATGCATGAATGCTAAAATGCCTATATTAAGCCTATTTACATGCATTTACTAGGTTTTTTAAGGCCAAAATGATAGAATAAAGATGATGAAACGTGGATTCATCAGCAGGTAGATGGTTCAGCGGTGATAAGCCTAGCCAAGAAGCTAGTTATGCTTAAGGAGTTCCTCATTGTGTATGGCCGGGGTTTGAAGATGCAAAGAAGGGAGCGTCGTCATGCGGCTCAGCAGGGGGTGGTCAGATTGGATGGCTTGGACGACGAGAGAGGGCTCGACCTAGAGGAGGTAGAGGAGCGGTCGAGGCTGCTTGATGTTATTTTACAGGAGGACATGAAGGAGGAGGTGGAGTGGAAGCAGAGGTCTAGACAAAAATGGTTACAGGAGGGGGATGCTAACACAAGGTTCTTCCATTCAGTGGCGTCAGCCAGAAGAAGGAGGAACCTCATTCAGAGCGTCGAAGTGGGAGGGGAAAGCGTGGCGGGGCATGCAATAGGACGCGCTCTAAGAGATCACTTTGTTAGGTTGTCAAGAAAGGAGCAGGGTACTGGTTGGGATTGGCGGGGGGAGGGAGTTGAGTCCATTTCGGGGGTACAAACGCAGGAGCTGGTGTCGGACTTTGATGAGGAGGAGGTCAGAAGGGCTATCTTGGGGCTGAACTTGGATGGGTCCCCCGGGCCGGATGGTTTTCCGGTTTGTTTTTACAAGGAATTTCGGGGCATGTTGAATGAGGATTTATTGGGGGTGCTTAATGAGTTTAGAGACGCCAACAGGGGTTTTGAGAAGATTAATCGGGCGTTGCTTCTCCTTATTCCAAAGAAGAATACTCCCTCAAGAGTGGAAGATTTCAGACCGATTGCATTGTCCAATGCAATCTATCTTATTATCGCTAAGGTGCTTGCTAATAGGTTGAAGAAGGTGAGGGATACGATTATTCTGCAGAATTAAACGGCGTTTATCCCTGGTCGGCAGATGTCGGACAATTTAATTATGGCTTCGGAAATCTGTCTACAGTGGCGGCGGAAGGGCAAGAAGGCTATGCTATGGAAGATTGATTTCGAGAAAGCTTATGACTGTGTGGATTGGAGTTTTCTTTGGAGGTCTTTTCGATGTCGCGGTTTTCCTGAGCCCTGGGTTGCCTGGATGAAGAGGTGCGTCACAACCGCTTCCTTCACGATCCTCATGAATGGGAAGCCAGATGGGGGATTCTTCCAGCCTCAGAGGGGGGTAAGGCAGGGGTGCCCGCTCGCACCGATGCTCTTTGTTTTGGTAGCTAATGCTTTGGCGGTCATGTTTAAGAGAGCGGTAGATGGCGAATGGTGTGAGGGCTTCCGGGCAGGTTCTTTTTCGGTGCCCTTATTACAATATGCTGACGACACAGTGATATTCTTAGGAGGGTCCGAAGAGATGGAGAGAAGGGCCAGACAGATAGTTAGCATCTTCAGTAATATCTCAGGTCTCAACATAAACAGAAACAAATCTATTGTCATCCAGTTTGGGATGGATGAAGTGGAGGGCAGAAATAGGGCGGAGTGCTTGGCTTGCCCATTGGGAAACTTACCTATTACATACATGGGACTCCCGTTGGTGGCAGGTAGACTCAGAAAATCAGATTGGGATGTGGTTCTCCAAAAGATTGAACAAAGATTGGCCGGTTGGAAGGCAGTGATGCTTTCAAAGGGCAGGAAATTGACGCTGTTGAAGCATGTCTTATCGGCGATACCGGTATTTTTCATATCAACTCGTCTAATGCCGACAGGTATAAGAAAAAAGATAGAGAAAATGATGCGAAGATTTTTCTGGTCAGATGGGAGGCAACGCAGGTCTTGCATTCACCTGGTCCGATGGGAGGAGATCACGCAGAAAAAAAGCAAGGGAGGGTTGGGTGTTAGAGACATTTGCAGCATGAATAAAGCCCTTCTAGCAAAGTGGGTAGTACAGATCTGGGGCAGAAATGATAGTTTGGTCATCAAGGTACTTCGCAATATCTACGGAGTTGGTGGCTCTCTTGAGGCTAGAAGAATAAGGTTTGAATCGTCACTTTGGAGCGGTATTCGAGACATCCTACCGACGTTACGGGAGAAATTGAGGCCTGAGGTAGGATCCGGGGAGGTATTCAGATTCTGGCAGGATGATTGGACTGGCGAGGGGGTCCTGAGTGCTAGGTTCCCCAGGCTTTTTGCTTTGGCGGCTGAGAAGCGGTGTTCTGTGGCGGATGCTTGCGATTCTGGATCGTGGACCCCTCGTTTCTTTTCTGCCATCCCAGAGAGAAGGATGGAGGATTTATCGAGGATGAGAGCGGAATTGCCATCCCCATCTTGTATTACGCATGGGAGGGACCATTTTCTTTGGGAGGGAGGCAGGTTCTCAGTGAAAAGGGCCTATGACTTGTTCAGAGAAAGCCCGGATGTCATCGATTCAGATGTGGTTCAGGACATGAAGCTAATATGGGCTAGCAAGATCCCTAGCAGAGTCAAAGTCTTTCTATGGTGTCTCAGGAGGGGTAGGATTTGTGACAAGGCGAGAAGGGGAAGATTATTTGGAGTTGATGACACGAGCTGTGATAGATGTGGTGAGAATCTGGAGGACGCTGAACATATTTCCTTTTTCGCTTAAGGTTTGGCAGGAGCTCGGGGCACCGTGGGCCACTATCAGTGGCGAATCTGATTTCTGGCAGCTGGCAAGATCGCTTGGGGGCAACTCGATGGATGACTGCGCTCTTCCTTTTGCGGCTTTGTGGTCTATTTGGGGAGGAAGGAATGATCTTGTTTTTAGCAACCAGAGATTTTACTCTGAAAATGTAATTGTCGTATGCCTCTCCCTCTATCGGCTCTGGTCTTCTAAATAATGTATCTTTCTTGATCTGATTTTAATATAATTTTTGTGGTGGGTCCCCCATTGGGACTTCATCCTCTTGCTTCTAAAAAAAGGTATTTTATAATTTACACCCTTTAAATTTTCATTATCTACAAATAAGGCCACTATTCCCTTTTCGATCCCTCAGGCACCCTCCTCCGAACACCTCCTCCTCCCCTACCGACCACCTCGTCCGCCCTTACTCACCCACCCCGCCAGCCCTTCCGGTCTCCGCCTGCACACCCCATCCCCTCGGTTTCCACCTGCAGCACACCACCCTCTCCCTCCCCGCGTATATGCCCGCAACACCCCCCCCACCCCGATCTTCTTCAAGCCCAGGTTCAGAGACCCGCAAACACCCCTCGGTCTCTGCCTGCGGCACAACCACCAGCCCCCCCCACCGAGCCTGCAATCCAACACCCCCGGTCTCCGCCGGCAGCACATCCCCCTCCGCCTCCCCGCGTCTCTGCCCGTAACACCCCCCCCCCCCCCCCCCCCCCCCCCGAGCCCCGCAACCCAACACCCTCGGTCTCCGCCTGCAGCACATCCCCCTCCGCCTCCCCACGTCTCTGCCCGTAACCCCAAACCCTCCCCCCTCCGAGCCCGCAAGCAGCACATCCCCATCCGCCTCCTCGCATCTCTGCAACCCAGCACCACCCTCCCCCCCTCCGGTCTCCGCCTGCAGCCCCCCCCTCGCCTCCCCGCATCTCCGCCTTTTTCTCCTTCAAGTCCAAGTTCAGTGCCCGCAACCCCCCCCCCCCCCCCCCAGTTCCGAGTCCCCGCCTCCAGGTCCCAGAAGGAATTCTCCTCTTTCGTCACCCACATTCTCCTCCCCTTCTTTTTCTTTTTTTATTCTTGGTTAATCCCTACCGTTAGATCGTAGATTGGTTAGATTAACTCAGCCATCTGGTTGAGTTAATGAAACAAACTAACGGAGGGTCATGTGTGTAAGACGGAGCAATTATTCAGGGTCTTCGGTGTAATACGTGATTATCGAAGATTTCTAGGGTAATTACGAAACTACTCAGGGTTATGGGTGTAAATATCCCTATTAGGAAAGAGGTGGAGACAGTGAAGATATATATGGGTTGGAATGGGTTAATTAAGAGAGTATTAGCACGTGGAAAACATGGGGCACGTCCATGCATTTGCTGGTATTGTTAAGCGACAACGTCATGGAGGAGAAGTCCATAATGTCATGGATCTGAGCTACCTCAAATAAAAAACGACGGTCCTTCACGGACGTCATCTTCACATTCCCGTTATAATTCCTTCCCGACCCTATAAATAGCACCGTACATATTTCCTAGTGAAATCACAGCTCTAATATAAGTCCCTGTATCTCTCAATCCCAGGACATGGCTTCAGCTGCAACTGCTGCATTGGGATCATTGTCGGAAATCGAAGTGGACGGGTTCGTCTTCCCGCCGACGGTCAAGCCCTCGGGATCAGTCAACACCCTCTTACTCGCCGGCGCAGGCAAGTCCTCATCTTCAATTGAAACTTTGCATTCTATCTGCATATGCCTTTGGCCATCTTGATGTTTTTTCCTTGAACCTTTATAGTCAATGTTTGATTTTTAATGGGTAAAGGGAATACGGATATGAAACATTTATTCATCTGTGTACAAACTCTCTATCAAATATCATGGGGGTTTGTGTAGGGGTGAGAGGTTTGGACATTGAAGGCGAGTTTGTGAAGTTCTCATCTATCGGTGTGTACTTGGAGGAGGGTGCGGTGGCCCTTCTCGCGAAGAAGTGGAAAGGAAAGGCTGCGGAAGAGTTGTTTCAGTCCCTCGAGTTCTTCCGCGACGTCGTCACTGGTTTGAAGCTCTATTCGTGTTTATAGATCCGCTGTTTTGGTCAGAAATTGGAATAATCGATATGCTTATGCTGCATAGTATTGTTTAATTTTAGGTTCATTTGAGAAATTTACCAGAGTTACCTTGATCCGGCTCCTCACCGGAGTCCAATACTCCAACAAGGTGGCTGAGAACTGCGTCGCCATTATGAAATCTGCGGCGGTCTACACAGAGAATGAAGAGCAAGTCATACGAGACTTCAAGGACATCTTCAAGAACCACTCTTTTCCTCCATCTTCTTCTGTCCTCTTCACTCAATCCGTCGACGGAGACTTCACGGTACGGCACGCTCTCTGCTACCTTAACTTTCTATGATTTTGTGGCGTTGTATTCCGTTAAACAAGCAGTAAGTTATCATGGAAATCTTCTCGTTACAATTTACATTAATCCAAACTGGACCAGAGGCCATTAATGTCTTGTATATCATTCAACCAACTAACATTGTTCCATATTGTTTGCCTGCACATTTCCAAATTCTCTTCTAACTTTTGTCTACTCAAACGTATGCATATGCCGCAGATTGGATTCTCCAACAGGAGTGATGAAGAACCTGACAACGGCATCACGGTGATGAAGAACGCGATGCTAGGCGAGGCGGTATTGGAGTCCATCATTGGGGAGCACGGCGTGTCCCCTGCAGCGAGAAAAGCATGGCGGAGAGGCTGGCGGCGCTAATCTCGGTGGCTGAAGGCGGCACTCAAGTGCAAGGGGAGGTGGACGAAGAAGTTAGATCAGTTTGACTGCTTTTTTTTTACAAAAGGATTCAAGTTCATTCATCGTTAATAGAAGCAATACATGAAAAGGTTAATGTTCGATACAAGCCAGAAAAGATAAACCATCAAGCAGCCATAGCAATATAGAAGAACTGAAGAGAGAAAAGAAGATCAACCCCCAAACAACCGCTCCTGCAAAAAAAATCAAGAGAGCCCAAAAAAAGGCAGCATCACTGCCCAACAAAAAGTTCACTGCAGCGATGGGAGCATCCAGTCCCAAGAGCACACGAAGGAGCAAAAATCCCACCACCAAGAGCCGTGCCACAAAAGCGCTAGGAAGCCATCCAAGGATTTGGAGATCCCTCTGAAGTAGAGCAACCTAAAACAAACAGAGGCCAACCCCAAACGAACCCAATAAAGCCAAAGATCAGCAGGTTAACGAAGGAAACAAAGAACAAATTTAAATAGGAGTACTCTCTTCAATCATGTAGTTAAAATCAAGCTGATGGTTTAAATCGGTTCTGACGGAGGAAATAAAAAGGGCTTCTTTAATTATTAACTTTGCATCAGCCGGAACACCCTCGAAAGCGAGTCTGCAGCGTCCTTTCCAAATTAGCCACCAAAAAGTAAAGTTAATCAGCCATTACCGCCAATTTCTATTCAATAGAGTTTTTTCCCCTTTCCCCAATAACAACAAGCTGAAATCCTCAAAAGTCGATTGAACATCACATGTTCTAAATATACCTTTTGTAAAAACGCAATCATTGAACAGATAGAAGTAATTTTTCCAGGTCGTTTTTACAGAGGTAGCATCTGTTAACTGAATGAATTTTCATACGCCCTAGCAGACCCTGCATAATAATCTTATTGTGTGCCAGCAACCAAATGAAGTAGTAGACTCTTGGGTCCAACGATTGTTTCCTAAATTTTTCATTCACGATAGATCTGACCCCTCTATCCACCATGATGGAGTATAAGTTTTTGGTTACAGAATTTTTTGGTTGAGGTGTTCAGTTCGGATAGATCGTCAAATCATTAACGGTCGGGTTTAAAGCACCTTCAATGAGACATATTTTCTGTTGAATTTCATTCGTAGAATTCCAAAGAGCTAAAGGAAGAGTTACTTTCAAAGCTTTAAACCAGTTGAAGCGCGCTTTCCAATTTTTTAACCCCTTTTCAACCGAGATGGCGTTGTTTTTCACGAATGAGCACAAGTTTCTATGAGTCTTGAGAAGAGGTTTATAACCATTAAATTGGTCATTCCACAGAGACGTAAAAGAGCCATTACCCAACTTCTTCTGCATGATCGGTTGTAGAGATAACGAACCTTTTATAAGATTTTTCCAAATTAAGGAGTGCGAACGTTTAGCCTTCTCAAGAAAGCTAATAGGTCCACCCTAAAGTGAGTCACACTAATCAACTTTGATACCCAAGGTCTTTTGAAATCAATGATTTCCATAGCATGTTTGGTAAGAAGAGCGTTATTGAATAAGGTAAGATTCAAAATACCCCACCCATCGTTTAACGTGGGATGGGTTATCTTGTCCCAAGCAACCTTAGACAAACGTTGAGTAGAGGAATTTCCAGACCAAAAAATTTACGTCGTATTCTGTCAATTTTGTGAATAACTCCATCAGGAAGCTTAAAACAAGACATCACATGTGTGATAATCGGAGTTAGAGACGAGTTGATAAGATTTACTCTCGCAGGAAGAGTAAGCACCTTCGCCTTCCTAGCCTGCAATTTTGAAGCAAAATTTTCAACGAGAAAAGCCCAATCTTAGGAGCTGAGACGCTTCTTTGGTAGGGGAAATCCTAAATAGTCCAATGGGAAGGCCCCCAAATTCCATCCCAGAATTTTTTGAGACCCTTCAATTTCAGCCGGAGAAAGGTTTAAACCATAAAAAGTTGATTTAGTGTGATTGATTTCAAGGCCAGAGATAAGGCAAAACATCTTGATAGTGGAGAAGATATTTTTTAATTCTTCCAGATTGAATTCCAAGAAGATTAATAGATCATCAGCAAACTGGATGTTGGTGATCATCGTTTCCATTCCTTTCCTCAAGAACCCTCTACATTTTCCATGTTCTGACAATTTTGCCAACATTGCATCCAGAACCGAAAGAGAGTGAATAAAAAGAAACGAGGATAGAGGATCTCCCTGACGAACACCTCTCCGGGTGAAAGAACCCAGCCGAATTTCCATTTACCTTGAACGATATACCCGTAGTTTCCAAAAGTGCCTTAATCCAATTAATGAAGATGGCAGGATAATTTACTGCTCCAAGTGTATTAATGATGAAAGGCCATCTTAAGGTGTCAAAAGCTTTACGGAAGTCGATTTTTAAAATGAGTGCCTTAGTACCCCTACGATCCCAATCGTTTGTTATCGCGGTCGCGACAACAAAAGCATCTCCCGCAGATTGTTTTTTCAAGAAAGCACATTGAGAGGGAGGGTTGTTCTCAGCAAAGAATGGAGCCCACCTGTTGGCAATTGCTTTTGAGATGATACGCATTGGTACATTTATCAAACTAATCGGTCTGTAATTCTCTATTTCAAAAGGGTCTCCTTTCTTGAATATTAAAGAGATAATAGTGTTGTTAAGGTGGCGAAAGTTTTTACCCGTGAATTTTTCATTATGAAGATCCACGACAAGAGCCATAAAGTCAGGCTTGAGGATAGGCCAGCATTTCTTGATGAACTCAATTGTTAATCCGTCCGGACCCGGAGCTTTGTTGTTTCTGAAATTGGAGATCGTGTTTTCGATCTCTGAAAGTGTAAAAGGTTTCATGAAGATGGATA